>JANBXA010000044.1:30260000-30310000 GCA_030556225.1 Cricetiscus sungorus | reverse complement strand
TCACTGCTTTTGTCTGCTAATTCCCTGCATTTTCTTTCACTTCTATAATAGACTAAGGCCAGTATGGAGAACATACACAGATAAGCAGTAAAATGACTCCAAGAAAAGAAAATTGACATCTTTATCAAAATTGATTTTTAACTGGACAGGTCTCTACTCTGCATACGTCCTGCATTTGTAAATCTAGAGCAGGTGTGGAAAACAGGCTCACTCTGAATGGAGCCCTCTTTGCTGTGCCATGACAGACATCACTAATCAATCACCATGACCCGGCACTCCAGACAGCCAGCACAGTCAATGAACTCTATTGCCTCTGTGCTCGTTGATTAAGCCTAGAACATAAATTTCATGGCATTAATTAAACTACTCAATTCAAAAGACTCGGCCCCTGCTATTTGTACCTGAACAGAAACAGCTCATTGGCCGTCTTAAGAGCGTCTGGTGTATTTGCAACATGGTAATACCAGCTACCAGTCACACATTCTGCAGCAAGTTCTTTGCCGTGAGTTCTCACAAAAGTTAATTTTCAAGGTAACCCATGCCCCTCAAATAAGCTAAGGAAATCCCTTCCGGGGTGCTCTTACTCCTTTAGCGTATTGTGAGGATGGCTACAGTGTTTAGTGTTGCAGGGATTGGAGCCACAAAAGATGTGACTGACCTCAAGAACAGACTTGACGATGTCCTTGAGACAAGGACCCATGGTTGTTACAAGGAGGTTTTTCCCTGCCTCCGATCTGGTCCCGCTGCCATGCCAGTCCCCAATAACACGCAGAGACTCTGCATTTGATACAATGCTGTTGGCCACTAATTATCATTGTTTATCGGCTATCTTTGTCTTAATGATTAACCCATTTCTACTATTCTAAGTATTTCCACGTGGCTCATCTTACTGGAGAGCTGTGTGCCCTCATCTGCTCTCTCCAGCCAGGCTCTCCATGTTGACTCCTCCTTCCTACTTCCTCTTCCCTCCTGGTCTCCTAGCCCCGCCTATCTTGCTTTCCCATTGGCCAACAGTGCTTTATTCATCAACCAGTATGAGAAACATATTTACAGAATGACATCTCCCATCACATGGTCCAGTCAAGGGGCCAGAAACACAACAAGTGTGAGTGTGTGTGTGTGTGTGTGTGTGTGTGTGTGTGTGTGTGTGTGGCACGCGCGCGCATGAAGGCGTGATGTTTATGTAGGGAACTCCCCCAATCACACTTCCACCTTATTCCACTTCTGGGTCTCTCAATCAAACCCAGAGCTCACTGATGCAGATGGTGTGGCCAACCAGAATGCTCAGAGAATCCCGTCTCTGACTCCCAAGGCTGCAGCACAGGTGAGCCACCAAATGGGATGCTTTTAAACTGCTGAGCCATCACCCCAGCCCGGAGTTTATAGTTTAAATATTGCGATGTCGCTCGGCCAGATGTGGTGGTACAGGTGTGCGACCCTCAGTAGGCTGAGGCAGGCAGGACTTGAGTTAGGGGCCAGAAACATCACAGCTGGGAGTGGAGGTCTGTCCCAGGGGACTGCAAGTACTTGCGAGAAGCCCTTGTTTTGTTCACAGTAACACACACAGACGCAAAATCCAGGAGGCTTGGCTTCCCAGCCTCTTCTCTCCCCAGGGTACCCCCCCCCAACCTGGTGTGATATAGTTTAACTTCTGTTGTGGGTAAGCAAACTAAAAGTGAGGAGCAGCTCAGCATTTCTTAACCCAGCTGCATTCCTCCTCTAATACAATGAATGTCCACATCAGCTGGTGTTAGCGGCTCACTTCATCTGACGGCGGGGCGTGTCCTTGTGACCTCAGCTCCTCCCATCTTGCCTCTAGTCTGAATAATGGCCCCAAAACAAAAATTACACCCTTTCCCCCTTATTTTCAAATGTGTTATTGTTGTTGTTGTTTAGGAAAGGCTGTAGACTGTGTAGCCCAGGCTGGCCTAGAACCTACTTTAACCGAGGATGCTCTAGAACCTACCCTAACAGAGGATGATCTAGAACCTACTTTAACCGAGGATGCTCTAGAACCTACCCTAACAGAGGATGCTCTAGAACCTACCCTAACAGAGGATGCTCTAGAACCTACCCTAACAGAGGATGCTCTAGAACCTACTCTAACAGAGGATGCTCTTGAACTTCTGATTCTCCTGCCTCGGCATTGCTGCGGCTTGAGTGTGCTCCATTATGTTCCATCGTATACGGTGCTGGGAACGGAACCCAGGACTTTTCATCTATCCGCATCATCACGTAGGACCAAGTCACTTGACTTTTGCCAGGACACTTTTTTTTCTCTCTGTCTCTTTCTTTTACTGGGTGTGGCCTAGCATGTCCCACATGTCTAGACGAGTGCTCTGTCACTGAGCTACACGCCCAGATCAAGCGACTTCATTTCTCTGTCTGTGCCCATTTTTTCGGTCTTTAAACACACGAGAGAAGACTGGAGTGGTGGCCGTTGAGTGTCACCCAGGAGTGCAATAATGCCTTTCAAGTACTCCTGGTAATCGGGGTTCAGTTCATGTTCGCAATTAAGGCAGAAGCCAGGGGCAAAAATGTATCACCGGAGGCTGTAATGAAGGGCTCTGGACTGTTTGCAAAGCGACAACCACGTCTCTTCAGTTGCTGTGCTGCTGAGGGTTGCTGACCGTTTGGCGCTAATTCAGAGCGGGCTACAAGGTCCAAGGAAACACATACACATTAATATTAACCACAGGACAAATATTTGTTCGACTGCTGTGGCCCTGCGTGTTTGCCTTCGCTCTGAGAGATGTAGTTAATCGGAAGTAACGTTGAATAGAGAGTGTTCCTGTTCATTATGCAGGGACAGTCACCCTCCAGAGTTGCGTGGATAGGACCTCAGTAATTTGATATTCCTACAACAAGCAACGTGCACTGGCATTTGAACAGCAACTTGTAACCTTAACGTTTTGTTTTCTTTCCTTAGTTTATTTGCGCTAAGGTCCCACTATGTAGCTCAGGCTGTCCTCAAACCTGTGATTCTTCTGCCTCAGTGTCCCGAGTACTGGAGATGAAAGGTGTGGGCAGAATGCCCTACAACACCCATCCCTGGTGACCCCTTGTCACACCCCTTGTCACAGTGTCTGCAGGGGCGATGAGCACAGGGCCTTGCCTGTCACAGGTTGAATTAATGCTATGTGTGGAGGCAGGCTTCTTTTATATCTAATGCCATGTGGGATGAGCAGTTTTGTTTTGTGTCTGAAGACGGTCCTGCTCATGGAAAATATTTTCTTAAGGAGCCGCCATGGGAGCTGAAGCCTGGTGTGGTTTGGCTGAAGCTATACCAGCATCTGATGCCGGGCTCACCAGCTCTGACCTCCTGTTGGAGAGAGACTTCGATGGCTCCCCTGGCACACATATTTATGCACATTTGGGCAGGCACATGTGCATTTGCATGCAGGCATGTGTTCGCACACACATACAAGTACATATACAATTGTTTGCACGTGTGTGCACGCGCAAACACACATTCAGGCACATGTTCGCTTATATACACATACGTGTGCCTACACATGCATATGAATACACACATGTTCATGTGCATGCATAGAAGCACACATATGTGTATATGCACTCAAGTGTGCACACACACACACATGCAAGCAGGCACATGTATACTTGTATACACACGTGTATGCACACCCATGCATGCAGGTATACATACAAATGTATGCACACATGTGCACTTACACATGCATGCTTTCAGACATGGTTAGCTCACTCACTGCATCATTGGCTATCTCTTAGTGTATCCACCTGCTCTTCTGCCATAGGGTGAAGAGAGCCAGAACGAGGCGGCATGCTGTGGGACCTCCCCAGCTCAGCCATTCTGGGCTCTGTGTCACCTGTCATGGCCAAGGATGCTCCGCTTCTTGGTGGCTTCCACATGTCTCCTGGTCACTGACTGGCCACCTGGCTTTTGTCACTAAAACAGAGGTTTTCTGGTTCTCCCTTCTATTGCCTCCATGATCCCTTTTGCCGGAATGCTCTGAGTTGTCTAGAGTCACTCCAGTTACACTGGGCTGCTCAGAGATAGGGCTGGTGAGGCCAGGCCTGATGCTGGCAAGGTGCAGCCTGGTGGGTGTACCTCACATGCAGCTGGTCAGGACAGACAGCCTGGCCTCCTTCTGTTGATTCAAAGTGCAGAGCAGGGTGAGTGCTGGAGGCTGTGGAGCACAACCTCTCTTTCACCAGCAAGGGACTAAAAAAATCACTGTCCCAAGAAGTCATTGCAAGGAACAGACCGCAGGGATGGCACCCAGATGGACGCCAGGGTGGCGGCGGCTCCGTGAGCTGCTCCAGTTGGAGCAGGGGAGATCTCCAAAATGAGGGTAGGGGTACAAAGTGGGATCGTGTTATTGCTATCATTCTTTATGTATGTGGGTGCGTGTATGCATGTGTGCATGACTGAGTATGTGCAAGCACATGAGCATGCCAGATTGCACATGGCAGTTAAGATAACTTTCATGAGTCAGTTTCCTCCTCCCCGTGTGGACCCTGGGGCTTGAACCCAGGTCGTCAGGCTCAGCAGCAAGTACCTTTACCTGCTGTGGCATCTTTGTATTCTTAAGGGACATTCTGACAACCCATGTGCCTGAAGGCAGACAATCATAAAACTCTCTTGGGACAAGTGTAACGGACCCACAGGCCCTCCTGTGCTGGGCGGAAACCAATGACAAGAATCCATCAAGCATGTGGCTGGCACTTCCCCATCTGGCATAACCCTAGATCCTCATTTTCAAAAATAATCTATTATTTCTGTTGTGAAGTATCCACACATGTCATTTCCCACGCCAGCCACTGTGAACACACAGAGCAGCGACATTGAGTTCAGTCCCGGGGTTGCCTGCGTATGGCCGCTGTCAGTGCACAGAAATCCCTCATCTAGAACTGAAACCCTGTACCTACTAAATGCACACCCTACCCATCTCCACCACGCCCTGTGACCACCACTCTCCCTCCTCTCTCCCTCCTCTCTTCCTCCTCTCTCTCTCCTCTCTCTCCTCTCTCTCCTCTCTTGACCCCTCTCCTCTCTTAAAAAACATACAACACATATACAAAATAAAAATCAACAAACAAATTTTAAAAAGCCATTACCAGAAATTCCAAAAGCAATACAAAATCGAACTTTAAGTTGGGTGGGTAGGGAGGTGGGGAGGATCCGGTGGATGGGGAAAACATCATCAAAATATACTGTATGAAAGAAAAGTTCAACAAGAAAAATCCTAATGTCGGCTCTGGAGAGACGGCTCAGTGGTTCAGAGCACCAACTGCTCTTGCAGAGGACCTGGGTTCGATTCCCAGCACCCACAGGGCAATTCACAACCATCTGAAACTCCAGTTCCATGGGATCCAGAGCCCTCTTCTGGCCTCCACAGGTACTGCATGCACATGATGCACAGACAGATGCAGGCAAAATGCCCAGAGATATTAAATTTTTTAATTTCCAACATTTATCTCTTCTCCCTGTCCCCTCATGGGTTGTTTCTCAGAAGAAAAAATAATCACCAAATACAGTCCAAGAGTGCAAAGGCCAGCCATGGGACTTGCATATGACCTTGGGATATAGAGAACACATCTTCCCTTCTAGAAGACGCTTCTGGTAGGATGACTAAAGGTCCCCACTCACTCAGGCCACACCTACTGTTCCTGTGTCATTGATGTGGCCCACCTCTGCATTCAGAAGGACCCCAGGTGGATAGGAAAATCCATGGTCACTCTACAGAGAAGGCTGGAAATCGAGTTTGAACTGAAGTCTTCTGGTGCAATGGACGGGTCCAGGACAGTGGTTACTATGAAGGATTCTGCATCCAGTCAGGAGACATTGGGTCATAGCATCTGTCATTGTCACAGCTGGCTCTATAAGCATCTAGTAGGTAGAAACCAGGGCTTCTACACACACTAAGCCCTATAGCACAGCTCCCACCCCAAAGAGTGGGCATCAACAGGACACAGAAATATTACATACATATTACACACATACATATGACAATACTAATATAAATCCTGCTGGAGGAGTGCAAAGAGAAAAGAGGAGGGGTAGGAGACAGTTTTCAGCAAAACAGAGGGAATGCAAAGAGGAAGAATTAGCTTTCACTGTAGATGTAATGGCTCACCCTGTAATCTCATCTCTCAGGAGGCTGAGAGTTTGGGGTTAGCTTGGGCTACATGGTAAATTTCAGGATAGCCTAGGCTCCTAAGTGGGGCCCTGCTTCAAACATATGAGCACACAAACCGTACCTATGTCCTTATGGTAGCAATTGCCATAGCCGAATGGCAGCTCCCAGCCTGGAAATGAACTTGACTTTCCTCCTGGTGATACTGGACAACTTCAAATTTCATAGTGTCTCGTCTCCTTTCCCTCTGTCTTCTCCTCTGAGCGTGGGGCACTGGGTGTGTGTGTGTGGGGTAACCTAGGGTTTGTCTACCTGACACAGTGGCTGAGAGCAGAGGATCACAGGTGTACCAAGCCGTTTAAAGGGCTTGACAAACATAGAATCCATAGGTGCTGGATCACCCACCAGTCCTGATGCAGAGTGTCACCTCTGAGTTTGCAGAGGTGGGGGCATCCCTCACCTATCCAAATCCCTGAGGATGGAGACAGAGAAGGTGAGGAGAGCCAGGCTGTATGCCCAGGGCAGCTCTGGAGTGCCTAGTCACCCACCAGGGACAGCAATCACTCTCCACTTACTCCTGAAGTGGTCATTGCTTCCTGCTGATTGCTAGCCCCAGATGATGTGCGGCCTTGTCAGGTCCTGTTGTGTAAATCCTAACTTGTGTTTTTGGGCCAGTGGCAGAAGGCAGATAAGACCTCTAGCCCTGTCTCTTCCTGTGGCACATTTTAATATGCGAACACATTCCCTACTCCCCATTACGTAATGGTCTTGGTTTCAAGCGCTTACCTGTCTAGTCGGAACTCAATTAGCAAATCGTCCCTCTCTATAAATATTCATTAATGATGAAGTCAGCCAGAGCGGTGGAGTCCAGAGGACGATCATTATGAACCCTAGCACGGCCTCTCCCTCCCCTCCAGCCTGTGGGAAAAACAGGCCAAGGGCAAGCAGGGACTCCCAAGAAGTCCAATGGGGGCTGGAGAGATGCTCCGTGGATAAAGGAGCTGCCATGCAACCATGAGGCCCTGAATTCAAATCCCACAGAATCCATTTAAAGCCAGCCTGTCTGTAATGCCAGGTCTCCTGCAGCAAGATGGGTGGTGGAGGCAAGAGGACCCTTTAGACGACGAAGAGAGCCTGTCTCAAAAAAGGTGGAGGGTAAGGGCCAACATGCAGAGTTGTCTTCTGACTTCCACATGTGCTGTGATACACGCGTCTGCACATGTATGTGTGTGCATGAATGTGTACACAACACACATACACACATGCATACATACACAATACACACATGCATACATACACATACACATATACACATGCATACGTACACATACACAATACACACATGCACACACACACACACACACACACACACACACACACACACACTCTGAGCTGAAGTCAAATCAGGCCAGAACACAGTTACGATAGTAAAAATGGGGGCTTGTAAATGTACTGAGTAACAAGGATCCTGTCTTCTGTGTTCCAGGACTCAGATTTCTCTCTCAAACATAATCATTTCCCCCAAAATGCTATGGAGTCTGTTGGAAAAACCTTTATGCCAATAAAAATACATGCAGGGCTCTTAAAATACCCTCGAAGATAGATCTGCAGGCTTGCTTCCACACGGATACACTGAAAATCCCAACATCCGCTGGATGGATTCACTTTGGGGGGGCCGTGTTAAAGCTGGGGACATTTGCTTCAGTCCAGGCTCACCCACGGGGTCGCTGGGACCTACCCATTCCCCTAGATCCACTGCAGACCCAAAGGGAGGAGATAGCATTGGTTACACACAAAATGGACGACTAGCTTGGTGCCAGTTAACCTCCTTTAATTGATAGTTAATTTTAAAAGTCTCCCTGGAGCTGCTGAGGTTTTAAGGAGACTTCTTTGCTAGCGAATGGAGGCTAAAGACTCCTCTAGGGGAAAGAGTGCGCTTCCTCAGACACAGAAAGACTAGGTCTCTTGGGCAGCCCGCTTCATTATTCTGGGCGCTAAGAATAGGAGAGACCAGGTCCAGCAAGATGGCTCGGTGGGTAAAGGAGCTTGCTGCTAAGCCCAGTGAGCTGAGCTTGATCCCTGGGACCCACGTGGTAGAAGGTGATAACTGACTGCCTCACACGTGCCATGGCCCTCATGCACATCCTGTATGAAATTGGGGGGCGGGGGAGACACACGAACGTTTGGTTGTTCATAGTCACAGGTTCCAGTCTACTGTCCTGGTGTTCTAGAGTATTCTTGATCATCCTCGTTCCTTATGAGGCTCTTGGGAAATTTCTTTGGACTTTCTCGTGTAATAGGAGCATTTTTGTTGCCCATGAAAGCCCTGCATGCATCTAAGCTTATGTTAAAACACAGATGTTTGAGGACAGGGCCAGACCCATTAGGTCTGTGTGTACATGAGAGGTTTGGCACTGTGGGCTAGCCCGGCCTCTGGGGAGGACACAAGGCTGGACTCGCGAGATCAGCCCCCTGGCAGCGATTCAGCCTGCCTCGCCTATGAAAGGGGCCAGATGCAAACTCTGCAATGCTCTGGGGATTCCTGCTGGGTGAACACAGTGCTGTGACCAGAAGCGGCCTGTCTGCCTCGATTTCATGGAAGGGGCACAGAGCTCTGGGTTCAGGGACCCTCCTGAAGCTCACTTGACTGTCTCTCCCTTGGTGGCCCTGTGTGTCTCCTGTGATAAAATGCAGCGAGTGATAATGTGTATAACGCTTCCCTGAGAGCTACCAGCAGCCCTGGCGAATGACCAAAGGAGAAGGGAGGTCACTGGAGCCACCACTCTCTGGTCAGGAGTATGGGTGGCCTGGAGGCTGTAGCTGCTGTCTGATGTGGGGCAGTGTCACCAGGAGCTGTGCCCTCAGGCCACTCCAGGTGGTTGGCTGATGTTAGAAATGAATTGAAATGTGCCAGTGGTCAGCCCTCTGCTGTTTCCAAACACTGCCATTTACACTCCAAGGTCAAGATGAGAAACTAAACAATGGCCTGGAAGAGACCACTAACAGCTTACACAGCCCTATCGGACTCAGTCCTTGGAAGGTGCATATTCTCTCTCCTTTCTCTCTCTCTCTCTCTCTCTCTCTCTCTCTCTCTCTCTCTCTCTCTCTCTCTCTCTCTCTCTCTCTCTCCTCTCTCTCTCTCTCTCTCTCTCTCTCTCTCTCTCTCTCTCTCTCTCTCTCTCTCTCTCTCTCTCTCTCTCTCTCTCTCTCTCTCTCTCTCTCTCTCTCTCTCTCTCTCTCTCTCTCTCTCTCTCCTCTCTCTCTCTCCCCCTCTGTCTGTCTCTCTCCTTTCTCTCTCCCTCTCTCTCTTCTCTCTCTTCTCTGTCTGTCTCTCACACACACATACATACATACACACGCACACATGCATATTTGTACTCACATATACACATATATGAACACATATGAATGCATACACATGACACACACATCACATACACACACACAAAGCACACACACACAAAGCATACACACATGCATATATATACACATAAGATATGAACACACATACACATATACAAATATGCACACATATACATACACACCTTGCTTGCATATACATAAGCACATACATACACTCACACACATACACACACAAACACACACACACACACACACACACACACACACACACACACACCTCACACACATTCATGTTCACAACTGCATGCCTTGTCCTGAAAAGATGGGAAGAAAAGTCTGTTCACCCCTCGAGGAACAGGCGCCGACAGACCAAAGAGAAGGTTCCATCCAAGCTGAGGGTTGCTTTCAGGTTGGTTATTGGTGACTCAAAGCCACCACTAGGAAGTCCCCTGGGTGTCTCGAGGGCAGCTACAGCACGCACAGCTGGGTGACTCACATAGCTGCACTGCTCTTGCAGAGTCCCCTGGGAGATCTGGGCAGCTACACCCTCAAGAGTCCCAAGAAGTCAATTCCCTCACATTACCTCAAGGCCTCATGAGCAGCCCCTGGGGCCTCTTGAGCCCTGCAAGTTAAAAGTTAGCAGGCCTGATCTCATGAAGGGGACCACAACCGGTGCAGTGGTTAAAGTGACTGCGATCACGCCCCGCCAGCCACCAGGAGGAGGCACACCACACACCTGTGTGCATAGATTTGTGCTCCGAGGCCCCACCTCCACAGACCGATCCTCGTGTCCCACGCACAAGCTCCCATCATGCCATCTACCCACCACACACCTGGCACTGGAGACCCGGGTGCTGACGAGATGGGATTCTTGCTTCTGCAAACACAGGCGGTGCGGACATCAATCACCCTGGTGCCGCCACTGGAAGGGTAGGACCATTGGAGATGCTGGGTGGGGTTTGAGGAAGCTGGCATTATCTGCGTGCAGACACTTGGAGGAAACTCTCGGGAACCAGAGGCTGTCAGGAGCTGGCCCTCGCTGTGTGTTTGTCTGACACATGTCCAAGACAGACAACCCCCGTACTGCATATAATTTCCCTCCTTTTGCTTTTACATTGTTTTTTTTTCCAAATTGTTATTTTATTTGATAATTTCATATTTGTCTGTGCTGTATTTTGATAATTTTCACCCCATTATCCTCATTCATCTCCCTTTCATTTCCTCAGAATCCTTTCCTCCCAACAGGCTTCATCCTATTACCTTGTGGGGTTTTTTGTTGTATTATTATTATTATTATTATTATTATTATTATTATTATTATTATTATTGTTATTATTATTATTATTGAGTGTGTGTCCTGCTGAGTTAGGGCTGCTACTTACAGCAGCCACACCACTCCCCCAGCAGCCATTCACTCCTGATGGCTCCTTCCAGAGGGTGGGGCCCCATGAGCCCCCTCCCCAGAGGTGACAGATGTTGACAGACTCAATCTTGTGTAGGTCATGCGTAGGCACAAACAGCTGCCGTGTGTTCATGAGGGCAACAGTCACATGTCCAGAAGACAGCAGCCTCTGCTTTCAGGCGCTCACACACTTTCTTCCCCTGAGCCTTGTAGTGGGTGATGCAGATGTCCCTTTTAGGGCTGAGTCTGTTTTGCTTTTGAGACAGAGTCACACACTGTACCCCAGGACAGCCTGGAAGTTGCAGTAATCCCCGTCTTTAGGAACCTGGTGTTGAGATTATAGGACATGTGTGTCGACATCCAGCATCCTATTGCTTTGTGTGTGTGCCTCCCCAGAGCCACAACAGCAGCTGCGTGGCATCAGAGAGCCACCAGACCTTACCTTTAAAGCTGACAGTGCTCACGTGGCTGTTATCAAATCCATTTAACAGCTGGGAGACTTTGCAAGGTTTACAAAGTCACGTGCTTGAGTACGCCCTGCAAACAGCAGAGCTTGGAGCCTGTCTCTGGTCTAACTTCAAGCTCAGGCTGTGGCTTGGTCTTGACCCTCCAGTCCAGAAAGGCTTCTCCGTGCCCTTGAGACACGGTGAGGCAAGGCCATTGTTCTGCTAGGTTCGCCTCTCCCCGTGGCCCCCTCTCCCTTAGCTGGCTCCTACCCAATGACAAGAAAGCAGAGAAAAGAAAAGTGTCCCCAGCTCACCCCAGCTTTGGGTGGAACTCTGGTTAAAAATATCCAGCAGCTTTTGGAAAATTCCAGTTAAACAATCTTGGGTTTTGAACCTGCCTGGTCAGCCTGCTTCCAGAGTCCCCATGCAAAACTGATTCTCGGCAGCCTTGCTGACACAGCGATGGGTGGTTCATTATCACGGTTGTCTCACCCAGTTCTGTCCCGTAACAAGATTTTTTACTTTTTTTTTTTAAATGAGGAAGGCTTACCCTCCTTCCTGCATGACATTCTTGGGGCCAGCTCTGAGGTCTGTAGGTGGTACGGTGGGCACGGTGGGAATGCATTGGTTTTGCTGCCTTTGTCTTTTCCCACTTCAGGGGACTCAATGCTGCACGCAGACCGTCTGTCCCCTGGCAGGAAGATGTGCCTTGCAGGGAAGAGAAAGGACTGTGGTGGCAATGGGCTGAGAGCAGCTCCACTGGGGTTGGCGGGGGCGGCGATGGTGGAACGGAGTTGGACTAGGACCTGGGGGTGCTGCTGAAATTGGGGTCACAAGGGTCATCTTCCTGTGATTTAAATGCTGGATTGGGGGTGGCTGGGGAAACTGTCCCACCTTCCTGGTCTGGGAACCATGGGGAATGAGGATCCTTGTCAGGGTTGGATTTGAGTTCGATGGCTGTCAGGAGAGCATAACTACCTTGTCAGTCAATGGACAGCTAACCAGCAGAAGGCTGATGGAAAGGCCGGGAGAGGAGGAAGCCCCGTTGATGTAAACGTTTTGGTTTCTGACATGAACGGGTTAAAGCCACCTGAGTCAAGGCTGTTCCCATTCTCTCTGGAAAAATTGCCACCTTTAATCTAGGCCAGCTCCTGGGGTCCTGCACTTTGGTGGCCTGCAGCCAGGGGTCCAAGGCTTGAGAACAAGTACCCTGAAAAATCTACAAACCCCTTTCATCTTTCTCTCTTAATACAAGGGTTATGCAGGCCAGGCCAGCCTTGAATTCACAGTGATTCTCCTGCCTCAGCCTCCTGAGTGCTAGCATTACAGACATGTGTGGGTATGCCTGGCTGACCCCCCCCCCCCATTGACTTTCTATTTCCTTCCTTTCCTTTCCCTCCCTTGCTTCTTTCTCTCTCCCCTCCTCTCCTTCCCATCATTGTATGTGGGCATACACAGATTAATTTTCCATCCCCAGCTGATGGCTATGCGCTTGTTTACCGAGACACGCTTCCATGAAGTGGGCTCTGCCATCTGCTCCCTGCCCGGGAATGTCAACCTGCTAATGCCTCCCAGCAGTTGCCGATGGAGCAGGCACATGGTGTCCTGTAGACGCGGAGACAAATCACCTGGCGACCTCGGCGCACAGACACGCTCCCCCACAGTTCTGTAGGTTGGGGGTGTGCACAAAACTTCACTGGACTAAAATAGGGTGAGTTCTGGTGCCTGGCCAGCTGCCCTCCATCTTCAAAGACCACAGCACCCAATGTCTGTCCAGTACCCCCTCCCTCTGCAACCTTCTTTGCTCTTCTGGATCTGTGATTGTCCCAGCCCATGGGGAAATTCAGATTTTTCTTCCTCAGCCCAAATTTTTGTTTAAAAAGAAAAGGGGGGGTGAATAAAAATAAACCATATTAGTTTGAGAGGAGTTTCCTGCCTGCCAGCATTCTATAGGGTTCATTGAGGGATCTGCGGCATTAGCCATGAGGTTGCTAGATCGCTTGTTTGTTTCAAAATCTTCCTCGTGATTTAAGGACTCCCTGTCCCCCCCAGAAGGATGCAGACCCATGGCAAGTCTTGGGAATATCCCAGCTTCATCTTTTATGTGAAGTCTTCCCCTGGGATAGCATGGAGGAGTAAGTGACAGACACATTCCATGCATTAACAAAGGGAAGTGCTTCTATGGGTCAGAAGTGTTCAAGCCTGTAACTCATACTACACACACACACAATACATACATACATTACACACACATGTATATTTGTATATGTATATATGTATATGTGTGTGCATATGTATATTAGTATGCATATATGTATACATATATGTATATGTACACATATGTGTACACATGCATATCGGGGGAACAGTTCTTATAGTCCAGGTTTTGGCTGAAAGCTTACTGTATAGCTGAGGTTGACCTTGAACTACTGATCCTCCTGCCCCCACCTCTGGAGTGCTGGGATTACAGATGTTTGGCAACCCCTGGTTGATGAGGTCCTGAGATGGAGCCCAGGGCTTCGAGCTAGGTAAACCCTCTACCTGCTGAGCCGCACTCTTAGCCTATACTTCTGACAAGGGGCAAATTTTGTGCCCTAGAGTTTGCAACAGTTCATCCCGCCCCCTTACTAACACAATTCTACTCAACTGATCTTTGTCGATTTGCTAATAATTTATACTGTTTTCTTTTGGTCTTTTGTTTGTGTCTGTTCATTTGTTGTTGTTGCTTTTGCTTTGAGACAGGGTCTCACTCACTATGTAGCCCTGGCTGCCCTGAAACTCGCTGTGTAGACCTCAAACTCGCAGAGATCCTCCTGCCTCAGCCTCCCAGGTGCACCACCACTGCCAGCTTCAGTTTGTTCAGAGTGAGGTTGAGAGTGTTGGTTTGCAAATCTGAGAGCCTTCTGCTTATTTTATTATTGTCACACTGACTTCCTAATCTATCACATCAACCTGGTTTCCCTTGACTTAGCTGGCTTTTCCACTGATTTACGACTCCTCAGCAAATCAGCCTTGGAGTTGAGTCGCCAAAAGGGCTGTCATTACCAACCCATTGTGTAGATGAAGACTATACAAAGGCTCAGGGACGCCATATAACTCAGCAAGGTTACAGAGAGAACTGACATCACGCCTGGCCTTGGACTCCACCACACTTGGCCCCGTCACCTGGTGACCTAGAGCACACTGCGAAGGACCACATGTTAGAAACAACATAAAGCCAGGTGTGGCTGCTTATTCCTGTTATCCCAGCACTCAGGAGGCTGAGGCCGGGAGATCGTGAGTTCAAAACTAGCCTGAGCTACATAATGAGACCCTGTCTTAAAATAAATCACACACGTGCATGCACACACACAGACACACAGACACACACACACACACACAGACACACACACACACACACAGACACACACACACGCACGCACGCACGCACACACGCATGCATAAACCCCACTGAAACAAATAAATCTATAGTGAGCAATGCTGCTGCAATATTCTAGGGGCTTTAGTTCACCCAGAAGGAAACCGTGGTTCAGAGAGTCTCCGGAACCTGGCTGAAAGCATGTGACCACTGTTTGACAACCTTAGGTTAATTCTTGCTGCCTGCAGCTCCAAGATACAGTCACAGCTTTCCAGTTTCTAGAAGAGGAAACAGGCTCAGAGAAGTCAGGCAGATTATCCAGGGTCACACAGCTGGGGGGTGTCAGAGCTGGGATTCAAACTCACATCTTTCTGATGTCCTACATTATCCCAGGGTCCTCCCTAGCCAGGCTACACATTTGCTAATTACAAAGCTGACTATGACTTGGTGATTACTATCTGGGATGCCAGTCAACCACATGTGGCCTTTAGCTATGTCACTTGGGCAGGGTTAAGATTCCAGGACCAGCCCACCCAGTGATTAAGGGGCCTCTCTGCTCTGCCATTAATTGTTTTAGCTGCCCAGTGCAGGTGAATACAATTAACTCATTTACAAACCAGCAAAGCAGAGAGGTTACATGGCTCCCTAGTGCTACCCGGTAAGGCAGTGGCTCAGCCAAGAATAATGAATAATATTATTTCAGGAGACTCAAATACAGTAGACCTCGGGGCTTCCTGAAGCTCCTGGTTGCCCAGCATCAGTAGGAACTTCCTGGCCCAGGCTATTCACAGCTAACCCTTCCCACCACCGCAGAGGCCAGGACACGGCAGAAGCTATTCAGGCTAGGGCTGTGAGCACAGGACCCCTAGCTTTTTCTCAACATCATCCTCCTTCCCTCCCTCCCTCCCTCCCTCCCTCCCTCCCTCCCTCCCTCCCTCCCTCCCTCTCTCCCTCTCTCTCTCTCTCCCCCCCCCCTCTCTCTCTCTCTCTCTCTCTCTCTGTGTGTGTTGTGGATGCCAGTGCACAATCTCAGGTGTTCCTTAGTTACTGCTTTTTGTTTGTTTGTTTGTTTGTTTTTGAAGCAGGGTCTCTCACTAGACCAGCCCTCACTGATTTGGCTGGCAGGCCAGCAAGCCCCAGGGATCCTCCTGTCCCTGCCTCCCCACACTGGGGAGCAGGTATATACCATGATCCCTGGCTGTCTTAGTTAGGGTCACTAATGTTGTGATGAAACACGATGATCAAAAGCAACTTGAGGAGAAAAGGATTTCTTTACTCAGTTCCACATTACACTTCATCATCACAAAAGCAGCGAGGGCAGGAACTCAAGCAGGGCTGGGACCTGGAGGCAGGAGCTGATGCAGAGGCCGTGGAGGGTGATGCACACTGGCTTGCTCCCCATGGCTTGCTCAGCCTGCTCTCTTATAGAACCCAGGACCACAGCCCAGGGATGGCCCCACCCACAATGGGCTGGGCCCTGCCACATCAATCACTAATTAAGAGAATGCCTTACAGGTTTGCCTAAAGCTCGATCTTATGGAGGCATTTCTTCCATCAGGGTTCCCTCCTCTCAGAGGACTCTAGCTTGTGTCAAGTTGACATATAGCTAGCCAGCACATCAGCTTTATTTATCGTGGGTACGGGGATTGAACTCATGTTCCTCCAGAGTGGCGAGTGCTTCACAGGCACTGAGCCATCCTCCAGCTTCTTTTGTTTTCAGATCAGAGCCTGATGAGTTTTTGCATTAAGAGGATGCATGACATTAAGTAGTGTGTGTGTGTGTGTGTGTGTGTGTGTGTGTGTGTGTGTATGTGTGTGTGTGTGTGTGTGTGTGTGTGTGTGTGTGTGTGTTTTAGTGACGGTGGTGGAGGCAGAGTAAAAATAGCTCAGACGATGCTTAACTACTGTAGGGCGACCTTGAAGGTGGATTAGCCTTGACCTTTGCTCTGAACCCCAGGCAGAGGGGAGGGGATGCAGAGGCTGCAGATGCTGAGAGCCTTGTTATAGATAAAATTCCCTCCCCCTGGGTTACACCTGGCCACTTCCCTGGTGGCCTTGGCTGTGTTTTTAGTTCCCAGTGACCAATGTGACGTCCAGGAGTAAAGTTGACACTACCAGATTTCCATGCAGTGCGCAAAGGCCCAAAGAAAGCTGGGCATCAAAGATGTACCTGGTGTGATTGCACCTCTGTTCTTCCCGCTCTGCTGGCGTCCCTCCTCCATCCCTCGTCCACCCCTCCTCCATCCCTCCTCCACCCCACTCCATTCCTCTCCATCCCTCCTCCACCCCTCTCCATCCCTCTCCATCCCTCTCCATCCCTCCTCCATCCCTCTCCATCCCTCCTCCATCCCTCCTCCATCCCTCCTCCATCCCTCCTCCATCCCTCTCCATCCCTCTTCCATCCTTCCTCCATCCCTCCCCCACCCCTCCTCCACCCCTCCTCCACCCCTCTCAATCCCTCCTCCATCCCTCCTCCATCCGTCTCCATCCCTCTCCATCCCTCCTCCATCCCTCCTCCATCCCTCCTCCATCCTTCTCCATCAATCTCCATCCCTCCTCCATCCCTCTCCATCAATCTCCATCCCTCCTCCACCCCTCTCCACCCCTCTCCATCCCTCCTCCATCCCTCTCCATCCCTCCTCCATCCCTCCTCCATCCCTCCTCCACCCTCCTCCTCCACCCCTCCTCCACCCCTCTCCACCCTCCTCCACCCCTCTCCATCCCTCCTCCATCCCTCCTCCATCCCTCCTCCATCCCTCTCCATCCCTCCTCCATCCTTCCTCCATCCCTCCTCCATCCCTCTCCATCAATCTCCATCCCTCCTCCATCCCTCCTCCACCCCTCTCCACCCCTCTCCATCCCTCCTCCATCCCTCTCCATCCCTCCTCCATCCCTCCTCCATCCCTCCTCCACCCCTCCTCCACCCCCTCCTCCACCCCTCTCCATCCCTCCTCCATCCCTCCTCCATCCCTCCTCCATCCCTCTTCCATCCCTCCTCCACCCCTCTCCATCCCTCCTCCATCCCTCCTCCATCCCTCCTCCACCCCTCTCCACCCCTCTCCATCCCTCCTCCATCCCTCTCCATCCCTCCTCCATCCCTCCTTCATCCCTCCTCCATCCCTCCTCCATCCCTCCTCCATCCCTCTCCATCCCTCCTCCATCCCTCTCCATCGCTCCTCCATCCCTCCTCCATCCCTCCTCCACCCCTCCTCCACCCCCTCTCCAACCCTCCTCCATCCCTCCTCCATCCCTCCTCCACCCCTCCTCCACCCCCTCCTCCACCCCTCCTCCATCCCTCCTCCATCCCTCCTCCATCCCTCCTCCATCCCTCCTCCATCCCTCCTCCACCCCTCTCCATCCCTCCTCCATCCCTCTCCATCCCTCCTCCATCCCTCCTCCACCCCTCTCCATCCCTCCTCCATCCCTCTTCCATCCCTCTTCCATCCCTCTTCCATCCCTCCTCCACCCCTCTCCACCCCTCTCCATCCCTCCTCCACCCCTCTCCACCCCTCTCCATCCCTCCTCCACCCCTCTCCACCCCTCTCCACCCCTCCTCCATCCCTCCTCCATCCCTCCTCCATCCCTCTCCATCCCTCCTCCATCCCTCCTCCATCCCTCTCCATCCCTCTCCATCCCTCCTCCATCCCTCCTCCATCCCTCTCCATCCTTCCTCCATCCCTCCTCCATCCCTCCTCCATCCCTCCTCTACCCCTCCTCCACCCCTCCTCCACCCCTCCTCCACCCCTCTCCATCCCTCCTCCATCCCTCCTCCATCCCTCCTCCACCCCTCCTCCACCCCTCTCCATCCCTCTCCATCCCTCCTCCATCCCTCCTCCATCCCTCCTCCATCCCTCTCCATCCCTCCTCATCCCTCCTCCATCCCTCCTCCATCCCTCCTCCATCCCTCCTCCATCCCTCTCCATCCCTCCTCCATCCCTCTCCATCCCTCCTCCATCCCTCTCCATCCCTCCTCCATCCCTCCTCCACCCCTCCTCCATCCCTCTCCATCCCTCCTCCATCCCTCTCCATCCCTCCTCCATCCCTCCTCCATCCCTCTCCATCCCTGCTCATCCCTCCTCCATCCCTCCTCCATCCCTCCTCCATCCCTCCTCCATCCCTCTCCATCCCTCCTCCATCCCTCTCTATCCCTCCTCCATCCCTCTCCATCCCTCCTCCATCCCTCCTCCATCCCTCCTCCATCCCTCCTCCACCCCTCCTCCATCCCTCCTCCATCCCTCCTCCACCCCTCTCCACCCCTCCTCCACCCCTCTTCCACCCCTCCTCCATCCCTCTCCATCCCTCCTCCATCCCTCTCCATCCCTCTCCATCCCTCCTCCATCCCTCCTCCATCCCTCCTCCACCCATCTCCATCCCTCCTCCATCCCTCCTCCATCCCTCCTCCACCCCTCTCCATCCCTCCTCCACCCCTCTTCCATCCCTCCTCCATCCCTCTCCATCCCTCCTCCATCCCTCTCCATCCCTCTTCCATCCCTCCTCCACCCCTCCTCCACCCATCCTCCACCCCTCCTCCTCCCCTCTTCCATCCCTCCTCCATCCCTCCTCCATCCCTCCTCCACCCCTCTCCATCCCTCCTCCACCCCTCTCCATCCCTCCTCCATCCCTCTCCATCCCTCCTCCATCCCTCTCCATCCCTCTCCATCCCTCTTCCATCCCTCGTCCACCCCTCGTCCACCCATCCTCCACCCCTCCTCCTCCCCTCTTCCTCCTCTCCATCCCTCCTCCATCCCTCTCCATCCCTCCTCCACCCCTCTCCATCCCTCCTCCATCCCTCTCCATCCCTCCTACATCCCTCCTCCATCCCTCTCCATCCCTCTCCATCCCTCCTCCATCCCTCTCCATCCCTCCTCCACCCCTCTCCATCCCTCCTCCATCCCTCCCATCCTCCTCCATCCCTCCTCCATCCCTCCTCCATCCCTCTCCATCCCTCCCTCCATCCCTCCTCCACCCCTCCTCCATCCCTCTATATCCCTCCTCCATCCCTCTCCATCCCTCCTCCACCCCTCTCCATCCCTCCTCCATCCCTCCCATCCCTCCTCCATCCCTCTCCATCCCTCCTCCATCCCTCTCCATCCCTCCTCCATCCCTCCTCCACCCCTCCTCCATCCCTCCTCCATCCCTCCCTCCATTTCTCCTCCACCCCTCCTCCACCCCTCCTCCATCCCTCCTCCACCCCTCTCCATCCCTCCTCCATCCCTCTCCATCCCTCTCCATCCCTCTCCATCCCTCTCCATCCCTCCTCCACCCCTCCTCCACCCCTCCTCCATCCCTCTCCATCCCTCTCCATCCCTCCTCTACCCCTCCTCCATCCCTCCTCCATCCCTCTCCATCCCTCCTCCATCCCTCTCCATCCCTCTCCATCCCTCCTCTACCCCTCCTCCACCCCTCCTCCACCCCTCCTCCATCCCTCTCCATCCCTCATCCATCCCTCTTCATCCCTCCTCTACCCCTCCTCCACCCCTCCTCCACCCCTCCTCCATCCCTCTCCATCCCTCCTCCACCCCTCCTCCACCCCTCCTCCACCCCTCCTCTATCCCTCCTCCACCCCTCCTCCATCCCTCTCCACCCCTCCCCTCCTGTCTTTTTTTTTTTTTTTTTTTTTGGTTTGGACAGGACTCACTGTGTAACCCAGGTTAGTCTCAAACTTTCAATCCTCCTGCCTCAGCCCTCCTAGTTCTGGGATGGAAGGCATCACCCCCTTTGTGCCTGGCTCCAGGCAGATTTAATTTTGAGCTCCTTGGCTTTTAGAACTCCAATATGATAAGGTCTCAGAAACACTCATTTTGCAGAGGGAGCAATTGGGAGCTGACTACTCAGTTTTTATGAGCCATGAGCGAATAAATAAATAAATAAATAAATAAATAAATAAATAAATAAATAAATAAATAAAAAAATAAATAATGGCAGTGCATTGACCAATCTAGGACCTGTTCCTTCATCCGCAGAAACTGCCTGGGGTGATCTAGGAGGTCCAGGTTCCCCCCAGCCGTATCCTCCCCAGTGTTTTCTAGGAAGAGGGTTCCTTCTTAATTATAGCATCTCCTGTTGGCTTGAGTAAGAGTTGGGGGTCTTCTCTTTAATTACATTTTTAAGTTGTATGTGTGTGTGTGTGTGTGTGTGTGTGTGTGTGTGTGTGTGTGTAGCACGAATAATAAAAACCGAGAGACAGATACTGCGGTTCAAGCTGAAGATCAGAAAAGCAAAGCAGCCAAGCCACTAGAGAGTTCTTACCTTTATCAAGGTTGGGGTGACCCTGTCCTCAGCGTGGCTGCAGACAGAATACATGTACTCCTGTCTCCACCCGCCTTATATTCCTTCCTAGTGCTGGGATTAAAGGCGTGCACCACCGCCTGTAAGGCTGACGAAATATCACGGCGGTGTGCACATGTATGTGTGCACATGTATGTACGGAGATCACAGAATACCCGCGGGAGTCAGTTCTCACCTTTCAACATCTAAGTCCTCTGCGCTGACCTCAGCTCACCCGACGAGGCAGCGAGCACCTTCCCCTGCTGAGAGCGAGCACCTTCCCCTGCTGAGCCTGTCTTCTGGGCCGGCTGGTGGAGGCTGCGGTTGGTCAGGAAGTGTCTCAGGCACAGGAAGCTCCTCTCACATCTGTGCCACTCAGACGGGTCTAGAACTCTCCGTTTTCATTCATAAAACCCCAACTAGATACTTATGTACTTACTAGATGCTTACATACTTGCTAGATGCTTACATACTTGCTAGATGCTTACGTACATCTTGGCGTGTTTGAACTTGAGGAGCCCGAGTCCGGGATGTTACTTTCATTGGTTTCTGTTGGCTGCGACTTCTCACCTAACTCTATCGACATCTGCAAGTGTGAATCAAAAACAAATAAAACAGAAAATCTTTATAGTAAGGAAACCATTTGCCCCCTGTCTCTGGATTGATTACTTTCAGAAAGCTGAATTCCAGCGTGCCCCTGGGGAAAGGTGGGGGCGGCTCCTCTGGTCCAGCTTGGCTCCCCAGCACCCCCTGGCCACAGCTGATGCTCTGATAGACCATCTTGTATCCTGTCCAGAAAAGACAATGGGCGTGATGTGGCTCCAGTGGCGTGGAGAGCCCGTCTGCCGGTGCCATCTGATGCCTCAGCAGGCAGAGCCCAAGAGCCCAGGATGCAGCAACCACGGCATTTACAGGCTGCAGCCTGGGGTGGGGGAGGATGCGCCTGGCCCTTTCCTCCTGAGACTAAGCTGGGAAGGAGGCATGATTTGCACCTCTTGTCCTTAGAACTTGTGCCAGCGATTTGCCTGGACCTTGCTGCCCATGAGACAGATGGCGCCAGTGTGCTGTGTGACCTTGGGCTGGGCACTTCCCTCTCTGAGTCACTGAAAAGAACATTTTATTAATGGACACATCCTAGGTGTGCTCTTTGTATCCCTGAGAGAGGAAGATGCTTGCTTGTGCCTCAGGTCTGCCCAGGCTCTGACCCCGCCACAGTAGCACAGTGTGCGCCTCCTGAGAAGACTCAGATGCTCGCAGTCCTCAGTTCACTGGGTCTCAGCCTTCCCAACACTGCGACCTTTAGTACAGTTCCTCACGCTGTGGTGAGCGCCCCCCACAACCATAACATTATTTTCATTGCTACCTCATAACTTTAATTTTGCTTCTGTTATGAATCATAAGTATTTGTGTCTTCTGATGGTGTAGGGTGACCCTGTGAAAGGGTGGTTGGAGCCTCGAAGGGGTCATGACCCATAGGTGAGAAACGTTTTAGAGGCAAGCACAGGTTGCCTAGCATTTTTTCCACGTGTGGCAAGCCCTGTTTTTCAGGTGCAGGTGATAGAAATATAAGAACAGGGCTGCAGAGACGGCTCAGCGGTTAAGAGCGCTGGCTGCTCTTCCAGAGGACCCGGGTTCAATTCCCAGCAACCCCATGGTGGCTCAAGACTATCTGCAACTTTAGTTCCAGGGATTCTGACACCCTTACACAGGCATCCACATAGGGAAAACACCAGTGAACAGAAAGTAAAAATAAATACTGAGTCTGTGTAGCTCAGAGGGCAGAGTGCTCCTAGGGAGGAATCTGTGTAGCTCAGAGGGCAGAGTGCTCCTAGGGAGGAGTCTGTGTAGCTCAGAGGGCAGAGTGCTCCTAGCACTTAGGAAATCCAGGGTTCCATTCCCAGCAATGTGTAATACAGATTTTGTGGTACACTCAGAAGGTAGAATCAGGAAGCTTAAGGTCATCCCCAGCTACATAGCAAGTTCTAAGCCAGCCTGGTCTACATGAGACTGTCTGGGAAGGAAAGGAAAAGGAAAATGATCAGGCCGGTGAAGGACCACACGGGAAAAGATACAGCGACCCTTTGGCTCTGGGCTTCTCAGGCAGCCCCGCAGAGCCCTTCCTATGACACCCGAGCCTCTCTTAAATCACAGCGGTCCTTAGTGCTACAAGCTAAGAAGGGGTCATGGTCCCCGCTTATTTCTAGAGACACCATAAACAGGGCTCCCCAGGATGCGCGCGCCTGAGATTCAAACTTATGACAACATGAACCCAGAGCGCTGGCTCCTGAGTCCCTTGTCATCTTCCCTGGTGGCCCTGTGCTGTGGAGCCTGGACCTTTGTTTTATTTTTTTTTATTTTATTGCTCTGGACCCCTGTGGCAACAGTGTCTTCTGTGAGGCCTAGACTTCCCCTCTGTCTGTGATCAGATTCCTATATTGTCAACGGATGGGGCCAGCTCAGGGTCCCCTTCGAAAAGTCTCTTAAATTCCAATGCCCCATGCAGAAGTCACACCTTGAGGTCCATGTCCTCTAGCGGTGGCCAAACTGTCACAATTGCTTCTGGGAAACTTTGTCATGCCCATACCATGTGCACTCGACATTGGTTTAGCTCTGTTGTTTATTTTGAGGCAGGGTCTCACTATGTAGCCCAGGCTGGCCTCCAATGGCCTCCTGTCTCGGCCTCCAGGGTCTTAGAACCACAGCTCTGTACCACCACACAGGCCTAGAGCCCACAGGATGGCCTAGTGGGAAAAGGGGCTTGCAGCCCAAGCCTGAAAACCCAATCTCGAGCCTTGGATTCCCTCGTGGTGTAAGGAGAGAACACATGCCCTCAGGTTGTCATCTAACCCTGCTAACAAAATAAATGCAATAAACATTTCTAAACAACAACAGCAACAAATCTTAGGAAAGGCTGGCTTCTGGAATTTTCTGTTGAATGGTTCTGGGCCATGTGCTTGACCTCTAATAACTGCGGTCATGAAAAGAAAAACTATGGGTAAGTGGCACCTCTGCCCTCCAGGGTCTCCCTGCTAGGTCACTGCTTAGAGAATGCTGATGGACGGCTGCAAGTGCAGGCCTGGTGATGCACACCATAATCCCAGCACTCAGGAGTCAGAAGCAGGAGGATCTGGGGTTCAAGGTCCTCCTCAGCCATATAGTAAGTTTAAGGCCAGACTGGGTTACATGAGACCCAGCCTCCAAAAATAAAGGAAGGAAGGAAAGAAGGAAGGAGGAAGGGAGGGAGGGAGGAGGGAAGGAGGGAAGGAGGGAAGGAGGGAAAGAGGGAGGGAAGGAGGGAAGGAGGGAAGGAGGGAAAGAGGAGGGAAGGAGGGAAGGAGGGAGGGAGGGAGGGAGGGAGGAAGGGAGGGAGGGAGGGAAGGGAGGGAGGGAAGGAGGGAGGGGAGGAAGGAGGGAGGGAGGGAGGGAGGGAGGGGAGGAAGGAGGGAGGGAGGGAGGGAGGGAGGGAAGGAGGGAAAAAAGGAAGGAGGGAGGGAAGGAGGGAAGGAGGGAGGGAGGAGGGAGAGAGGGAAGGAGGGAGGGAGGAGGGAGAGAGGGAAGGAGGGAGGGATGGAAGGAGGGAGGGAGGGAAGGAGGGAGGAAGGGGAAAGAATGGAGGACAGAGTCACTAGTTGCCTCTAGAAGCTGAGGAAGGCAGGGAACTATGCCCCTAAACCCCTCAGGGAGGCCAATTCTTCCTGACATTTTGGACCTCCAGACCCAGAAGAGAATATCCCATGCATTTTAAGCCAAGGAGTCTGTGGCCACTTGTTGCAACTGCTCCAGAAGACCCTATGGGGACATCCGAGGGAGGGCCTGTCTCTATGTCTTCAGCATCTTTCCCGGCACCCGCAGGCAGAAGCGGAGGAGGTAGAATCGGGCCTCTGCAATGTCAGCTCCCTGCGCCCCAGGTGCCAGGTGGCCCCTGATCTTTCCCACTCCAGGTCCCCAGGACCGTCTCCCGCCTCCCTCCAGAAGTGCCATTCAGATGAATGGCTCCTTTATGTCTCGATAAGGAATGATTGTTTCCAGTGATGTGTGCGTCTCCATGGAAACATTCCTACACACTGTACATTGACTTGGATTTTCCAGCAGGGTACGTCTTGGGAGCATCCGTCTGTGACTGTGGCCTCAGTCTCCACTGACGGGGTGGGGGTGGGGGTGAGGGTGTGCTTCCTGTCTGCCGGACCTTGTGTGGAATGAAACCATGGAAAGAGAGCCTCAGGCTTCAGGATGCCAGCCCCAGCCGCTGCGTGTGACCTTGAACAAGCCACCCATCCCTATACTCTCGGCTCCTTTGCTTACAACCGACAAAGAGCTGTTGTCTGCTCTAAAATCCAGTACGGTGGGAGGCAGATGTGGGACAGATGTAGCTGTATTGTGTTTTTTTTTTTTTTTTTTTTTAAATACTTATTTGTGTGTGCGATGTATGTGTGAGCATGGAATGTATGGAGGTCAGAGATCAACCCTGGGTGCTGTTCCATAGGAGTCATTCACCTTGATTCCCCCCTCCCCCAAAACAGGGTTTCTCTGTGTAGTCCTGCCTCTCCTGGAACTCACTCTGTAAACCAGGCTGGCCTTGAACTCACAGAGATCCTCCTGCCTCTGCCTCCCTTAAAGTAGGTTTGATTATTAATGTGATTTTGGCTGGCTAGAAGTATGAGAGGAAGTAGTCAAATAGTTAATATTGTTAGAGGAGAGGATAGAGAGTCTGTTGAAAATATAGTTGAGAAGTTAGTAGTATTATCATTTACTTGTCATAGGGTTACTAGAGCGATTATATTGATAATGAAGCTGTAAGAGGTTACATTGATTCATACTTTTTTGTTACTTGAGAATCAGGTTAGTGGGATAAGTATAATAGATGGGATAATAATTTTTAACATTGTAGTAGGTTAAGATTTTGTACGTAGTCTGATCCATATGTACTAGATACTTTTACTAGAAGGGCTAGACCAACTGCTGCTTCACATGCAGTGAATACTAGAATTACAATGGGAATAGGGTATATAATTATTGAGTGTGAATTTAGTGAAGTGATAGTTGTAATGATAAATAGAGTTAGTATTATTCCTTCTAGGCACAGGAGAGTGGATGAGTGCTGGGACTAAAGGCGCAGGCCACCATTGCCCAGCCATCCTTGCTTTTTTGAGACAGGGTCTTTTTGCTGGCCTGGCACTCACTGTCCCAACCAGACGGGCTGAACCCCGGGGCCCCTCCTGTAGCGAAGGGGAGGGGTCAGGTGAAGGGGGAGGAGACAGAGGTGAAGGGGAGGAGACAGAGGTGAAGGGGAGGAGTCAAGTGAAGGGGGAGGAGACAGAGGTGAAGGGGAGGAGTCAAGTGAAGGGGGAGGAGACAGAGGTGAAGGGGGAGGAGTCAGGTGAAGGGGGAGGAGACAGAGGTGAAGGGAGAGGAGACAGAGGTGAAGGGGGAGGAGACAGAGGTGAAGGGGGAGGAGACAGAGGTGAAGGGGGAGAAGACAGAGGTGAAGGGGGAGGAGACAGAGGTGAAGGGAGAGGAGACAGAGGTGAAGGGGGAAGAGACAGAGGTGAAGGGGAGGAGACAGAGGTGAAGGGGTGGAGACAGAGGTGAAGGGGGAGGAGAAAAAGCCAAAGAAGGAGTTCGTGTTTTAGCACCCTCCCCTGGCAGGGAACCTTTTCCTTTCAGACAAGGATCTTTAACTAAGGTTTCAAACTAACCATGTTACTGAGGAAGACCTTGAATTTTTAATTCTCCTGCCTCTACTTCCAGAGTGCTGGGATTACAGGCATGGTGCTCAGGATGGAATCCACAGCTTCATGAATGCTAGGCAAGTACTCTACCCACTAAGAAACAGCCCCAGCCCATTTGACATTTAGAAAAGATTTATTTATCTTCATATATATGAAGTGTTTGTGTGCACATAGTCGGTGCACCATGTGCTTGCAGTGCCCGTGCACGCCAGAAGAGGGCGTTGGATTCCCTGGAACTGCAGTTACAAATAGCCACCTTGTATGTGCATACAGGGACTTGAGAAGAGCAGCCAGTGCCCTTAACTGCTGAACCATCACTCCAGCTCCCCTGTTAATCAAAAACCACGTTCATGGGGAGACAGACTTGCTCTCCATCTTGGCAGTGGACAAATTTCTTTTAGTAAGAAAGCTGAGGTCGCCTCCCTTCCCAGCTCTCCCCTATTTAGACCTCTGGGCATTGCAATCTGCTTCCTCCACTGCCCAGAGCCCAGCCCCCAGTTCACACCGGAATGTCCCAGTCAGCAAACTCAAGGCATCTTAGGGCTCACGCCTCTAAGTCTTTTGTCAAACAGCCATGTGTTGCTAAGGACAAAGACGTGTTCAGGGGAAGTCATAGAGAGGCCATTCTGCTGTGAGGACATCACAGTGAGTGTTTAGGCAAACCTGGTGACATAGGCACTGGATGTTCTTGGTACAATCAACAACCTCTGGGAACAAGACATACACAGGCGCGTTCTAACACAGAAACACAAAGTGCAGTACACTGAGTGTACAACCCACTGACGCCACTCACCGTACTTAACCGTGTGCCCTTTACTTTAATAGGACTGCCTCCCTTGTCTGTGTGGCATTTCTGTCCTTTGTGGCTCTCCATATGTCCAAGTGGCTCCTGTCTCCTGGTTGCCAGCCCCGTGGGTTTCCTTTGCTGGACGGTCTTGGGAAGGATTTAGGTCCACACCCACTGGTGTTTCCTTAGCACGCTTGAAGAGCTTTTTGTCTGTCCATCTTTATGAAGTCTTTTTTACAGCAGGACATGAATGACAGCAATGCAGCTGGACAGGCCTGTGTGCTTGGTTAATGTTGCTGCCAGCCAGCCATTTTGGAATCGTGTGTGTGTGTGTGTGTGTGTGTGTGTGTGTGTGTGTGAGAGAGAGAGAGAGAGAGAGAGAGAGAGAGAGAGAGAGAGAGAGAGAGACAGAGACAGAGAGACAGAGAGAGAGACAGAGAGAGCACCCATATGCATGTAAGCCGTGGGTAAGTGTGTGTGCACAGGAAGCCGTGGGTAAGTGTGTGTGCACAGGACTATCTTCAGAGACAACTCCCACCACCTTGGGAGTGCAGCTGCTTACCAAAGACATCACAGCTGGGCCTGTTGACTGCTGACCTTCTGTCCTAGAAGGGGGGGTGGGGACTCACGGGACTCCCACCTGAGTGTCCAATGCTCCTCCCAAGCACTTGTAGGCAATTCTGCCCTAATGGCTCCTGGTCTTGGGGAAGAGACCAGAGCAGCAGACCTCAACCTGTGGTTCTCCACCCATGTGATAAACCTCTATCTCCAAAAATACTTACTACAATCTGTAACAGTAGCAAAAGTATAGTTATGAAGTAGCAACACAAATTCTCTTTACGGTTGGGGGTCAGCACAGCCATGAGGAACTGTATTAAAAGTTTGCAGCATTAGGAAGGTTGAGAACCACTGTGTTAGAGGCTATAGTTGGGAAGGATGAGGGGAGGGGCCTCCATCTACCCAGCTGCTCAGAAGCCACCATCCCTGCTGGGTGCAGATCTCCCACTGTGGTGGCCTTAAGGTCACCCATGCTCTGCAGTTAAGCCTAATAAACTCCCTGGCTTCCTACACGAACTTTGATGAGATTGCACCTCAGCTTTGTCATGGGGCCCTTAGGAGGAGGGACAGATGTTGTTTACATCTTTTCCCAATGAAGCTATTTTAGCAACACTGTTTGTATGCAGGGGTGTGCATCTGTGTGCCTGTGTAGGCCAGAGGTCAACACTGGGAACAATTTATTACCATCTAGCTTAGTTTTGAGACAGTGTATCTCCGTGAGCTGGGGAGACAGCATATCTCACCCAGCTGGGGTTCACCAAACAAGCTAAGCTGGCTGGCCAGAGTGCCAGGAGTCCACCTGCCTCTGCTTCCCCAGCTCCGGGATTGCAGGGGCATGGGTTCTGAGGATTGACTTCTGGTCCTCATATTTTTTAAAGCAAGCACTTTACTGACTGGTAAGTATTTAGTGTGTAGCCCAGGCTGGATTGGAGTTCAGGGCTTTTGCCACCCCATGTGCATTTTGCCGCAAAGCCAGCAAACGGTAGATCCCCAGCCTGCCTGCGGGAACCTCAAAAGCCAGTGCCTACAATTCCATTTCTGTCTCCGTTTTCCTATGTTACTCCAGTGCTGAGGATGGCAGGCGGCCTGCTCCCACTCCTCATGATAAGTCAAGGTCACTGTTACCTCCCCCCACCTCCCACTGCGCTGGTGTGCCGCAGAGTGTTGCCCACAAGACTCTCCTGATCACGTTGTCACCTTCCAGCTGAGGGTTCTCCCCCACCACACTCACCGAGTCCTCTGCTCGGGCCACTTGGTCATCAGCCTGTCTTTGTCCTCCCTTCGAATGCTGGCCATGCCTGTCCCCTCCTCCCCACCAAGGTGACACTATAGACCTTTGCAGTTGTTGTCATTCCTGTCTCGACCTCTGACTTTTGTCCTTTGCTTTTCATGAAAAATGGAGAAACTTGATGCTGCAGTTTAGAGGAATTGCAACTGGCCCAACAGGAATTCATTCTAGTGCCCATTTATCCTTGAGGATGGAAAACGGGGGAGGTGCAATCACCGTCAGCTCCTGCTGGATGCTGGGCATGCCAGTAGTTATCATTGGGTTCTGGTTATTCGCTCCCTTTGACAAAAAGACCAGGAGCTTGGAGAGGTTACCAGCCTACGTAGCTACAATGAGGCTCTCTTAGTTAGGGCTTCTGTTGCTGTGAAGAGACACCATGACCACGCAATTCTTAAAGAAGGAAAGTATTTAACTGGGGCTGGCTTACAGTTCAGAGGTTTAGTCCTTTATCTTGCAGTGTGTAGGCAGACAAGGGGCTGGAGAGGTAGCTGAGAGGTCTACATCATCATGGGCAGACACTAGGAAGAGAGAAATACACTGGGCTTGGCTTGAGCTTCTGGAACCACAAAGCCCACCCCTAATGACACACTTCCTCCAACAAGGTCACACCGCCTAATAATGCCACTCCCTATGAACTTGTGGGGGTCATTTTCATTCAGCCCACCATAGAGGCAGGGATGGAACTTGCGCCTAAACCTTGACAGTTCCTGGGCTCCTGGCTAGGGAGAAGAGTGTCTGATGGGCTGATGTGCAGATCTGAGTTTGATACCCACTATCCACTTGAAAGTGAAGCATGTCGCTGCAGGTGACGTGTCCCTGCAATCCCAGTATATGTGACTCAGAGGCAAGGGGATCCCTGGGGCTTGCTAGCCATCCACTCTATGTGAATTGTAGAGCTCTGGGTTTAGTGAGAGGCCCTGTCTCAAAATATCACACGAAGAGCAATCGACAAAGACACCCAACGTTGACCTCTGGCCTCCACACACCCATAGGGACTCGTCATGCCACACACCCACCCACAAGGAAGCACCATTTTCCAGGAAAAAAAATGTTAGTAAAAAAAAAACCAAAACAAACCAAAACAAAAAATGATGTGATTCAGAGTTAGGGATGCAGGAGTCTCTTGGCTTTGGTGATTGGATGGTAGTTACACAGGCCATTGCCATGAGGGAACCTGAGTGAATGACCCCTGTGGGAGCCCTGGCTGTTTTCAAGACTTTCTTTGTGTAAGCAGACACTATCTCAGTTATAAAATGTCCTGTGAATTTGGGCTCTTGGTATCAGTGATGTGTTGACATTCATTGGTCAGTCCTTGGTAACTTGGGGGCCAGTATAGAGTGGATGTCGGGGATGGAGGTCTGAGCATGGGTGTGGACAGCAGTCAAAGAGGACACCTTGGTATCTCTCGTTTTGTTTGACCATGAAGTCTAAAAGTACCCTAAGATGAGGGGTCTTATTTTTGTGTATTATTTTATTTTAATTAATTTTTGTTGTTGTTGTTGATAGGGTCTAGTAGCCCAGGCTGGCCCAAAACTCTTTATGTAGCTGAAGAATGCATTTTCGGTTCTCTTGCCTTCACATTCAGAGTGCTATTGTTATAAAGTGCATCGCCACGCCCCGTCCACGTGGGGCTGTGGATCAAACCCAGGGCATATAGAATTCAACTCCACAGCTCAGAGAGTCTACACTTTAAAGAAGGAAAGAGAAGAGGAAGGGAGAAAAACTGGGGAAGATTGTAAGGTCAGGCATGAGGGGTATGGGGAGGATGAGAAAGGAAGAAGGAAGAGCTCTCAACCTTTCTAGAACATTCTAGAACAATCTCAGCTCCTCACCTCTGCTCCTGCATCCAGCCATGCATCCGTGCTCATGTGACCTGTTTGGTCTGGATCAGCCGTTCCCAGGCCAGGGCATCAGTAGGAACCATGTGAGAGCTAGCCTCGGGTTCTTGTCAGTCACAGGAAGCCACGCCTTCCTGTGCGCCTTTTCTACCTATAAAACTTTGGAACCTCCAGATAGCAGAGGCCCTCCCTCCGTCCCTCCTCCCCACACCCCGCTCCACGCACCCCCCCTTGGGTGGCCTGCTCCCCTCCCTTTCGGTGCTGGCTTGTAACCTTGATGATGCAGCCAAATGAGTTATTTGAGATGGAAACGTTAATTTCATTGAGCAGATGGGTGTCAGCGCTGCTCTGTAAAAAGGTGGCGGTCTGCCGCGTTGGCTCGAGCTGGTGCAGATGACGCCCGGCTGCTGGCTCAATTGCGGAGTGTGAAGAGAATCATATGGTAACCGCACCGAGGGAAATGCCTGCTTAGGCTCAGTCCTCCCAGAGAAAAAGCATTAACTCCCTCACCCTCAATTTTTATTTTTATTATTATTTTTTTAAATCTGGGTTTTCACATCTTCGACTTGCCGAGTATCTGAAAAAAAAAAAAAATGAAACTCATTATATCTTAAAGTGTGGGCCAGCAACTGCTGGGAACAGTCACCCAAAGCTTATTAGGTATTTTCTGGAGCCCCCCCCACACCCCTTACAAGCTCTCTCTCTAGGGTGATGACTTGAGGACGGTTCCAGATTAACAAGCTCCCTGGGGACAGTCATTCCCACTCAAGTTGACCGTCTTGCCCACTCATGATGAAATGGCATTGTCAAGTGCAGGTAAAAAATTTAAAACGAAACAAAATCGAGGATAAAATCTTGAGATTTGATATGGAGGGGTTTTGTTTGTTTTATTTTGTTGTTTCTTTTTTCTTTCTTTTAGTTTCCATCTATTTTTCAGATTTAATGCCAAAAAAACAAAAACCCTCATCACCTTTACAGTTGGAAATAAATAAGTGGAAAGAAAAGGAGACAGCACAAAGAGATTATTTGTGCACTAGAAGCCAAAGACGGTTTGGAAATTCCAAAGATTTCCAAGAAAAACCGATTCCTGTCCTTGGCAATGGAGCTGGGTCCCGGCTGCCCCCGCCCCGCCCCGCCCCGCCCAGCCCCGCCCCCTTGCTGCCTTCCTTAAGTGTTTCCATCCAATTTTCTCTTGAATACATGAGAAGAAGCCGCAATGACCTCCCCGGGGACCTTACTTATAGGAAACCTCGCCGCTGGAGGATTTATGAAGTGTCTGTAAAATATGTGTGTAGGAACTCGGGACATTTTGATCGCTACCTAGGAGAAAAAATGGACAGTTTCGTACGAGTTGGATTCGTGAGCATTTTTTATGGGTTTTTAAAATTAATTAATCTCTTCCTCCTTTGTTAGAGATTCTTGGCACAGACATGAGTCCCCCTGGAGAAGGGAGACATTGCCCACGGGCTGTATGTCTAAACTGTCAGGATTTCAACCCCCAAATCTCCGGAGGCGAAGCCAGGCTTCACAGGCCTGCGATCTGATGGGGAGCCGCTTGTCAGCGCTGGGGAGACAGGGTGGGTTATTAGTGGTGGTACCGCCCCTGCCTCTAGCATCCTTTGTACCACCGGCTACAGCCAGTGGTCCCAGGGGTTGGGTCCACACTCAGCCATTTCCAGACTGGGAAAGAGACAGATGTGTGTGTACCACACAGCCCCAGCCTGGGCCACCTCTGGCACCCAAGGCTACTACAGGAGCAGTTAACTCAGTGTTAACTCAGTATCCTTTTTATTCTCTGGGTCACTGTTCTACACGCGGATTTTGCCTCCATAGACAAGGGGTTTCCCGGATGTAGGAGGGAAAGGGCCGTGTGCATCCTGCTTTGATCCCTAACTCATCTGCATTCCTTCTCTATCTCAGCTCTGTTCTCTATAAAAGATTTTTTAAAATATCTGAAAATTCTACTCTCTAAAATGGTGGAAGTCACAAAGCGGGAGCAAATTTACCCCACCCCCACTCCCAACCCCGCACCCAGGGGACATTTGGCAACTGGCCAGAGGTGTTTTGGGCTTGTCACAGTTTTTAGGGGAAGTTTCACAGTGGCATCTAGTGCGTGAAAACCCAGGGCTCTGCTCAGCAATGCTCAAGACAGTCCCCTCCCACCGAGGATGGTCCAGTCTGAATATGATGTGTCTGGCCATGGTAATTAAAGTAATAAAAAGAAACATGGATGAAGCCAACACAGTAAATGTATTCAATAAACCTTAGCAGTGACTGCTAGATTCAAACACTGATGGCTCCTGCCTCAAAGGATTCTAAGACTGTAAAGCCTCTCAGGCTAGACTGTGTGGTGATTGATTAGTAATGTCTGCTGCGGCCAGTAAGGGGAAAGCAGCAGCCCAGGCTCCTTGCATTTTCTGACTCTGGTCTGCGTAAGGGAAACATTCTGAAATTCTATTGTGGGGCTCCTGCAAGTCAGTCTTCAAAGTTCTGCAGTCAGCATTATTTACAGAATATTTAAGCGGCACAGGCTCCTGTGGGCTCATGTGGTGGGGATAGGTGGGTGGGTGAGCTGAGAACCAGGGAGGCAGAGCCTCTTTTGTACAGGGAAAGAGAGATAGCTGCTGACAGCAATTTGGTGCAGCTCCCTATCCGGTACCCTCCCCAAATTTCCCCCATTTTGCACGAAGCTAAAATTTGTATCTTTAGAATAACTCCATCAGATTAAAATACCGTATCCAGCTGCACAAATATTGCCACAAAGAAACTAGCTTGCAGCCTGGCCCAATGCAGTAATCTGTTCAATGGGTTGTCATGGAGCAAAATCAAAGTGGGATGGCGTGAGATGAAGGATGAGTTATTTCTAAGAACAGATGAGGGGGTGAGGGAGTCAGAGGAGAGGGCACCAGGTAGAATCCCGGTGTTATGCTTCAATGAGTTCAGAGGTTATCTTACTCCAGCATCTTGGGAGTTAAAACCTGAAGATCCATGACCCCAGAAGCCACACCCTCCCAGTCCAACTGGTGTGGAGTGCCACTCCCAGTTGCTCTGCTCTCTTTCTGGGTAGGCTCTTCCCTTGCTCATGAGCCCCTGTGGCTCCCTAGGACTCAGGACCAAGCTGAGTGCCTCCCTGGCAGCTTGTGTGTTGGGCCCAGGGCTATGTCTTCATATCATTGGGTCTCCGTTCTCCTCCCCAACCCAAGCCCTTCTTTGCATTCTCTTATGTCCCAGGCATTAGCTAGGGGACCCACGTCATGGATGTACTCAACTTACCAGGAGCAAAGGGTTAACCGTCTCAACCTTTGAGCTGTCAGACTCCCCCAGCACTGCTGCTGATTGATGACTGTGACTCCTATTGTGTGTTCAGGGGACCCCACTTGTTTCACGGGGTCCTCAGTTCCTTTGGAATGTGAGAGTAAAGCCATCAAGCACATGGAAATACCCTATATGAAGAGAAAGATCCCTCCATCCCTCTGTCCCTCCCTCCTGCTCTTTAAAAAAAAAAAAAAAAAAAAAAAAAAAAAAACCCAAGCAATTTTATATAAACCACCGGATAGATTCCTGATATGTTTCTAGGAACCTGGTAAAAAATCTGTCATGCCCATCTGACAGATAGATAAACAGAGGTGCCAGTCAGAGAGTCCTTTGCCCAATAAGACAGGGTTTCTGAGTGAGTCAGAGAGGGCCCAATTGGATGCTGAATTGTCACTAACCAACTCCTGGATGTGGAGTCTGTGATACATGCATTCACTATTTGCTTCTCGGGCATTTGCTAATTGTCCCTCCCGTGTCATTATAACCCAGGATGTCTCTGCATTCTGCCAGTCACACCTTGTCCCTTTGTGAAGGTGTCTGTCTGTCCTTGGCCTGTTATGTTCACAGCAGTCCCTCAAGATCTGGTAACTGTTACTGTCTCCTGAAACCGTAGGGGAATTGAGGCCTCCCTCTCTCTCTCTCTCTCTCTCTCTCTCTCTCTCTCTCTCTCTCTCTCTCTCTCTCTCTCTCTCTTTCTGTGTGTGTGTGTGTGTGTGTGTGTGTGTGTGTGTGTGTGTGTGTGAGTGATTTGCCCACTGTTGTGGAATTGGGGCTGAGATGTCAGGACTCCAGGCCAGACCTTGTGGTTTCTATTCTTTTTATCTCCTCCTTTGAGATGGGATATCACACAATGTGGGCAAACACCAAGAGTTCTATGTAAATGTGACCTTGAACAACTTCTGAGGCCTCCTGCCTCTGCCTCCCAGTACCAGGGAGACAGGGTACACTACTGTGCCCTGTTGATGTGATGCTGGGGAATTGAACCCAGGACTTGAAGCGTGCCAAGTAAGCACACTATTAGCTGCCTTACATCTCCAGATGCTCAGGGCTCCTATGTTTTATATCTCACTTTCCTGAGGTCTGAACTGAGCACGTGAGCGTGCAGGAAGAGCTCATGACACTCACCAGAACCACACGCACAGCCTTTTCATCCTACCTAGCAGAGGTGCCACTGTGACATCCTAAAGAGAGGGAGTCATTCTGGTAGCTGCCTTTGGGGGACAGAGGCTGGGCTTTGCATGGTAACACCATCTGGTTTGTCTTTTCTGCACATGTGAACCCTGTTGTTCCTGAAGACGAGTGATGCAGCAGGGAATCTTAGGTCACCTGACCACAAAGAACCTCTCTAGCAGCGACCTGGTACCTGATCTTAATAACAATTTGTGGGGAGGGGCAGGATGCGGAGAACTTCTGCCCTACCCATCTGAGAGCTGGGGAAAGGACCCAGGGTCCTAAATCCCACTTGAGTCCCTAATGCCTGTGATGAGCAGCAGGTGGCGCCACGGCCCTGGCTTAATAAGGACAGTGGGCCGGAGGAAAAGGAGGGGGGAATCCAGTAAGAGAGCTAGTGGAAAACAAGGACTTAAATGAACAATTTGTTCCAAAACATTTGCCTTGTAACGGGGTCATCTATAAACTCTGGGGTTTCCTGTTTGCAATGGAACAGGCTGGCCGGTGGATGGCCACTGGATTCGTTGCTGCCAGGGAGACACTTTTGAAGGCTGACTCAAAAGCTCAGGCCTCCTACCCACCCCTGAGCCAGATTGGCTCTGAAATTTCCCAGCTTTGTGCCCCTAAGTGAGATCCGCTGGGGCGGCGGCAGTGGCAGCGGCGGTATTTGATGCTGTGTTCCACTTTCCAGACATTGGGTTCCAGATCCCGGGAGGAGGGCTGAGCTCACAGTCATTTCTAGAGGAGCGGCCGGCTCTGATCTCTGCATACCCTCTGCTGTCGGCCTTGTGCCAAGGCAATAAAATAAGTGAAAACAATAAAATAAAAGAGATGAAGGGGGCCCTTTGACAAAGGCCGGAGCTGCTGCGGTCACTGTGGCCGTGGAGGCAGATGCTTGGTCTGAAGCCCAGGCCTGGCTATTTGGGACAGAAAGATGGCATAACATTCTGCTACTGAAATCACTTCATCATGGGCTCTGGGGCAGCCAGGCAGGGTGGAGAGGGTGGGCTGTGAATCAGCTTGTTGTTGAGCCGAGTGACCTCCAATGGTCATTTAATATCTTTAAATGTCCGTTTCCTCTGTACATAAGTGGTGAACAGTAAAACCCTCCATGCCGGGAGCTAGTGATGCTCACAGATCACTTATGTCCGGATCTTGGGTACCTCAAGAGAAGGTAAGCAAGTCCATTTTCTGTTGTAAATCACCTTGAGAGCCAACAGGTTGTCCCCATAGGCCAACATAGAGCTAGAAGCGTAGAGACATTAAAGGGGACTCATAATGATCCCTTCACATATCTAATACAGGTGCATGATGTTGTCACTCCTCACAGGCTGTGTGTATGACAGGGGTCCTACAGAATGACAGAATGGAAAGTCCCTGTCACCCGGAGACTCTGAATTGTAGCACAGTGTAGGTTGCACGTGCGTGGTGATGCTGTGTGATGGATAAGGCCAGAGGTTCTGCTGGATGGCTAAGTGCTCAGTGCAAACTTGACTTTGACAATAAAGCGCCAGTTTATGGATATTCTGCTGGATGCTTTTTTATTATCATTTTGAAGGTTTTGTGACCCTCCCATCTGCACTTTTGAGACAGGGTCTTGCTATGTAGCCTTGGCTGGCCTGGAACTCACAAAGATCCTCTTTCCTCTGCCTCCCAAGTGCAGTGCTAAGATTAAAAGTGTATGCTACCTTTTTTTTTAAAAGACAGTTTTTCAAGTCATCCCAGGCTGGCTTTGAACTTGCTATATACTGAGGATGACCTTGAACTTCTGCTCCTCCAGCCCCCATCTCCCAAGATAACAGACGCGCATCCCCCTTCCCGGTTTGTGTGCAGCCAGCATCAAATTCAGGGCTTCTTCCTTACTAGGTTAGAACTCTACCATCTGAGCCACAGCCCTGTCCCACAATGCTCTGCTTCCATCTGAGCCACAGCCCCGTCCCATAATGCTGTGCTTGTATAAGCAAAACATTTACTGTAGTGTTTGTTCCTTGCATTATACCAGCAAGGGTAGCCTGGCTGGGCCTGCGGGCATGCACTTGTAATCCCAGCACTTGGGGTGCCGAGGCAAGAGGATGGTGAGTTCAAGGCCAGCTTGGGCTACATAATGAGATACTAGCTTTAAAAAAAAAAGGTATGGTAGGGTGTGTGTGTGTGTGTGTGTGTGTGTGTGTGTGTGTGTGGCGGGGTGGGGGGAGAAAGGAGGGAGGAGAGAGAGAGAGAGAGAGAGAGAGAGAGAGAGAGAGAGAGAGAGAGAGAGAGAGATTGAGTGAGAGCTGGCTCAGAGTCAGAGGTTAAGAACATTTGCTGGTCTTCCAGAGGACCTGGGTTCAAATCCCACACTCACATGACATCTCACAACCATGCATGACTCCAATTTTAGAGAACTGACACCTCTTCTGAACTCTGTGGGCACTGCACACATGTGTGAAGACATATATGCAGGCAAACACTAAAACAAGCCTTTGAAAAAGGCCAAGTAGGTTGACTCAGTGCACCAAGATTTGTGGAAACATACTCCGCCATGTTTAGGTGATGACATAGCTACCCAATAGTGTATGTCTTGGTGTGAACCCCAGCACGAATGCCTGTCTGTTACCCACAGCCTTGCAGATATGCATGCTCTCTAGCTTGGAGAGCTACGCTGGAAGTTTAGTTGGGGCCATGTGAGGGAGGAAGCAGCTGTGAACTGGGCTCCTAGTTGGGATAGAAGTTCAGCTCAGCTCAGCTCAGCTACGTGACGTTGCAGGAGCCTTGAGTCTTACTTGGTCTCCTCTTCCTCATTTGCACAAGAGCAGTGTGTGATGGACACGAGGAATTACTGGTTCAAGAGTCTGCGGGGTCAGACACACTACAAGAGGGAAGCCTGTGGGTGATGGAGGTTCTTGCTCAGCCTGGGCTTCCTGGAAGGCATTGCTAGATTTGTAAGAATCCTGGGGCTGGGGAAGTGGCTCAGACAGTAAACCTGAGTTCAAGTTTCCAGAACTCACGTAGAAAAGCCTGGTGTGATGGGACACACTCGTAATCCCGGTGCTGGAGAGGTGGGGACAGGTGGCATCCGGGGACTTGCTGCCCTGTTTAGCCTAACCTACTTGGTGCAGACCTGCGAGTGACTGTCTTAGAGAAAGTGGACGTCATCTGAGGGACACCTGGAGCTGTTCTTTGGCCTCCTTGTGTAACTATGCAGATGTGTGCAGGCACACAAACAAGAAGCCTGGGGCTGTAGGGTTTGCAGGAGATGCTTCAAATTGTACACAGTGTTGGCCAAGCAAGGCTGTTCTCTAGATAAATCTGATTCTTAGGCTCAGGGTTCATAGCCCTGTAGATTCAGGAAGCCCTGAGGGCTCTCCCCACCCTCTTACTACTCTGCATGACCTAAGAGGCCAGCACCCATCTCCTCCTGGGCAAAGGGCCTTCCTCTTGCAGCTATCATTAGAACTGAAAACACCCATGAAGGTAAGGTTTCGTTATGTTGTCCTGTAATGACTTGGAATTAACCATGTAGCTGGCCCGAATTCTCAGAGATTCTCTAGCCTCTGCCTCCTGAGTACTGAAATTAAAGGCGTACACCCCCATGTCTGGCTTTTCACTTTTTTTTTTTAATGAAAAAACCATATTCTTTTCTAATGACATCATTTATGTTCATTGTAAAACCTTAAACAACCCAAAGAAACTGTGATGTATTTTTTTTTGATGGACGCATCATAAAAATTTTTAGAAAAATAAAAGAAGAAAATAAAAACTATGGAAACATTCATCAACCTGATTAGTGGTCCAATATATGTCCCTCTGTGCACTTGCTGTTTGTGAATGTTTATGCATTTATGTTATTTATATTATCCTATGTTAAGTTATATATGACATTTTATGTTTCAAGTTTTCCTTAATTTTATATTTAAAGCATGTCACAAGGGTAAAAGGGGTAAAACATATCACATGAAATTGATAACTATTTGCTGACTGGATGAATGGATGAATAGATAGATGTGGATAGGTGATGAATGGATGGATGGATGGATGGATGAGTGGATGAATGAATAAGTGGTATATGGATGGATGATAGGTGGATATGGATAGGTGATGAATGAGTGGAAGGATGAGCAAGTTGATAGTTGGATGTATGGATGGATGACAAGATGAATGGATGGATGGATGGATGGATGGATGGTGGGTGATAAATGAATGTATGTATGAGTGACTTGATAGTTGGGTGAATGGATAAAAGACTTGATGGATAAAAGATGAATAAATGGGTGGGTGGGTGGGTGGATATGGATGGGTGATGCATGAGTGAATAGATGGGCAGATGGATGAGTGGATGGAGGATGAGTAAGTTGATAGTTGGATGCATGGATGGATGAGTGGATGGATGAATGAGTATTGCATGGACAGATGGATGGATGGATGGATATGGGTATGGATGGGTGATAAGTGAGTGGATGGATGAGTAAATTGATAGTTGTTTTGATTATAACTCAATCGAATACAGAGGGTCACTTCTTTTATATAAATAGTATTACAATCAATTTCCTTATACCTAAACATTTGATTACCTCCTTGATTATTTCTTTAGGGAAAGTTCCTAGAACTAATGAGTGAAAGGGTATGGCTTAATTGAGACCCACTGTGAAAATTGCTATGTTGCTATTTAGAAAGGTTGTGCCAGTTAATGCCCCCATAAACATTATAGTGGGATGCATCTCCCAGAACACTTTGCCAAACTAACTTGTGTAATTTGAAAAACTTTGGTAATTTGATATCTGTTTATTTCTGCCACCTATGATCTTCATATTTTACAGAAGGTAGAGGCAGCAAAATCACTTGAATTCAAGCCAGTGGGAGATACATAATGAGACCTTGTCTCAGAATATTAATTAAAGGCTGGGTGTGGTAGTACTTGCCTTTAATCCTAGCACATAGGAGGCAGAGGCAGGAGGATCTCTGTGCGTTTGAGGCCAGCCTCATGTACATAGCAAGTTCCAGGAAAACCAGGACTTCATGGAGAGATACCATCTCAAAAAATGATTTTAGTTGAATTTTTATTACTAGTAAGTTTGAACATTTTTCATGTGATTATTTGTGTTTTGTTTTAGAATTTGTGAAGATATAATTTTTAACAATAGAAACTTTTGTGTCTGTATCAGTTGAGCAGATAATACAGTTGTTATCTCTATTGTCTGAATTGGTGGGTAGCTGAATAGCTGGATTGATTAGATGGGTTGATGGGTAGGTAGATGGATATAGGAGGGTGGATGGATGGATTGGTGGGTGGGTGAGTAGATGGATTGTTTAGATGGGTGGGTAGGTAGATGGATAGATTGGTTGGAGGGTGGAGTTGTCTAGAGGCATTTTCAGTAGAAGGGTGCCTTGTTGGTGTCCTTCAGATCACAGCAGGATTTACCCTTGTCAATCCCAAATCACCGTACTCCCTTGAGCCAAGCTGTATTTGGTGCATGCTTCATTCTAATGCCTGGAAAATAGATATGACTTAGTTTGGAGGCTTATGCCTATTTGATGTCAGAGCATTTGTCTATCCTTCTGTTCTGAGGCTCACCCTAGAGGCAAAAGTCTCATTAGTAGGGAAGCCAGCCCTCTATCCTTTCCTTCCATTCATCCATACTTCATCTATCCATAAACCCATTCATCTACCAATCTTATTCATCTGTCTGTTCACCTACCCCAATTCATCAATTCATCAATCACATCCATCCTTCCACCTACCAGTCTACCATCTGTTTACCAATCCATCTTCCTACCCACCCACCAACTCATCCATCCATGCATCCATAAATCCATCCATCTACCTAGCCACCAACCAACCAGTCCATCCATCCACCTACCCATCCACACTCATCCTTCCATGCTTCCACCCATCTACAACTAGTCTATCCATCCATTTATCAATCTATCCCCTCATCTACCCACCTGCCAACTCATCCATCCATCAATCCATCCATCCATCCATCCTTCTAGCCATAGTCAGTCCCTCCACCCACCCACTCACACAATCACTACCTCATTTGTGTGGCATGAGATCATAGAGGATTTATCATACCTTGTACTTTGTTATTGTTAGCCTAAATCAGCTCTCTGGTTCTCCCATGCAGAATGAATCCCCTGGGGACCTATGAGAGGCATGCACAGAGGGTGTGGCGATGGGATCCAGAAAATGAACTTTGGATTCCTGGACAAGGGCCATTGGGACCTTTGGAAAGGATTCCAGTATGTTTGGCAAGGGTTGAGGGTGCAGTTTGTGGCTGAAACACAGCATTCTTCTCTGAATAAGTCAAGCTAGCATGTCTGGGATCAAATCCATGAAAGCTGGACAATCCAACAAGCTAAAACAGCATGGGCGGTGATAGCTACATTCTAGAAAACAGTATCCTTGTTGTTTTCATCAGGGACATCCCCCAACAGCAAACAGAATTGAAATGAGGAGAATGTGTAAGAAAACACCCAACAATTCTTGGGTATTTGGACACATTTTTTTTTTCCCTTCAATCAATCAGCTTGACACTGAAAATGCTACACCTCCCTTTACCCTCTGTCCTGTAGGCTGGTGAAGATGGAGAGCCTGTGCCACACACAGCTAAAGCATCATTGTGACTGGGATGCAGCTGGTGCCTTCTCCCTAAGGTGGAGAGTCCCTCTAGGGTGCTTCTAAAGTCCTTGTTCTTATGGTGGCTGCAAGTGGCCAAGGAAAGGCCACAGCTGGACCCTCCACCTTGGTCTGCATATCTACCTGTTTACCTTTTGAGACACCTGGGGACTTACTGCCTCCCCAGGGTTTATCCCCCTCTTTCCAGGGATGCTGAATGCCACAGATAGTAAAGGATGTGCCAAGGATAAGTGTCAAGCAGCCAGGCAGGCCCCATCTCTAGGCACATACCCCCATTTGTTTGTGTGTCCTGGACCACCATCCACCTGCCCGGTCATGCCAAGCTCAAGTACCGTATAATGAAGGGCAACTTGTGCCCAAGACCTGTTGGAATTAGCCAAGCTGGCCAGCACTAAGCCTACTTAACCAAGTGTTCCTAAAGAAACCACAGCCAAGGTTTTACTCCCTAATGCTCCCTTGGCCTCTTAACTTCCTGAACCCATCCATGGTCCACGCCTCTTTCTTCTAGGGATCTTTGGGTACAATACATGTCTTTGTGACATCATTTCTATGTTTGAGTCTTAACAACCCTGATAAGAACAAACCAGAGTACCTTTAGAATACTCTCCCTCCCCTCCCTTCCCCCCCCCTTCCTTCCTTTATAACCCTTTCTATCTTCCAAGGACCTATGCAACCCAGGCTGACCACGAACTGGCAATCCTCCTGCCTCAGCCTCTTCAGTGGTGGCATTTTCTGTCTGTGACTAAGTAGGCTATTGTGCTCTTAGGGACCTTCCGTGAAATCGGAGCCCTCATCACTGGTGTTTAGGGCAGGTGACTTCAGGGCAGCCCCAAGTCCAGCGCTAACCTCTCACCTTCCACTCTGTCTTTTGACAAATCTCAGCATTGCAAATAGCTCATCTGCATATCCGCTCACCCACCTCTTTTGAGACTAGCAACTTTCTTCACCAGGTGGAGAGGGTAGGGGAATGGAGACCGGAACAGTACCTGACACACAGTAGGTGCTCATGCATGGCCTAGATGAAGCGAAAAGGAGTGTGCCCAGCCCTCCTCAGCCCTTAAGGAATCGTGGTGTACGTGGACCACTTCACACTTTGCAAGCCCTTCAGGAAGGTTCTTGTCCACTCCCTCCGGCCTGCAAAGTGCTGTACTTGTGAGGAGGCTCCCGTCCAAGGCCCCTTGGAGCACTTTATAAACATTAGCCACGTAAATAGCTTGCTTTGTGTGTGGCAGGTGGGGCGTGAGTCACTGAGACCAAACCTGTTCTGGAAATGAATGGAAAGTTTAAACACAGTCATAGACCTCCTCCAGGGCCACTGGGCCATGTGCCCAGTGACGTCCGCCTGGCGGCTCAGGACAGAGATTCCTGGAAGATCCCCACCTCCTCCCGCCGCCGCCCCCTTCTACCCCTCCCTTCTCACAGACCAGTGCGCTGGAACCGGTGCTGTTTTTGCTTTGTTGGCAAAGCTCACTGAACTCAGCTAAGACAACGCTCACTCGCTCGTGGCTGCCAGGAGGCTCCTCTGCATGGATTTCTCAAACCCCCACTTAGCAGAGTCGTTGGGCAAATCTTCCTCAGGATCCACTCTGGTCCTGGTGTTGGGGACACGGGCAGAGGAGGTTGGGGAAAGGTCAGCAGCTGTCACAGAGGAAGCACTTGGTTGAGTACCCAGGGCTACTTAGCCGAGTACAGACAGCACCCGGGGCTTTGGGAGGGGAGGAGGAAGCCTGAGTCAGCTCCATCGTCTCGGAGGCGGGATGATTCTGGATAGTCAGGGCTTTTTAAAGTGTGACTTCCAAACGCCAGCTCAAGCAGGGTTAAGCCACAAGCAGAAAGCCATGGTTTATAGAACAAACAAGTCCGGGAATAGGGTGGCTTCAGGCCCAGCTGGATCAAGGGGCTTACATGATAATTCCGACTCTGGGTTCTGTCTCTCTGTGCGCTGACCTCAGTCCCTCCAACCACAGGTGGCATTTCTGCCACTTGAGAGTAGGGATGGGAACCAGAAACCCTTTGTACAGTGCTTCCCCTGCCACTAAAATGTGCGCTTGCTTAAACAATATTTACAAAGTGGCAAATAAGACAGTGCCGCTCCATGTATCCGGCAGGCGGACTTGCATAGGTGTCAAAGACGCAGGTCCAAAGATGCTCATTGGTCCATAAGACCGGAGGAAGCTTAGACAGGGGCAGAATAAGCGAAGCACACACAGCGTGATGCCCACACAGGAAGCCTGCTCAGCCTCAGGTGTTAGAGATGTGTGTCGGCTATGCTCACAGGGTGTGACCTGTCATTCCCCAGAGACATTTGGAAAATTGGTGAGAACGTGGGAGCTGTGTCTTCTGGAAATGCCTGATGGAGCAAACCACATGCAGATTTAAAAGGGTGCAGTGTGAAGAGGACAGTGCTTGGCCAGACCCTCCCATTGCTTGTCCCACCCCAGTCCCCTCTTGTATGACTGGGTGAGAACAGCTCCCAAAGCCTGCCATGTTGAGAAATACGAGACCGTCCAGTCTTAAGGTCGTTCAGAGAAACAGGACTACATGTGTGGAGCAGCCTTCTCAGAGCCTTTAACTCAGAGGGGTTTTGAGGGTGGATCTTAGAAGAATTTTGGCTGTTTCACCCCCCCCCCACTTCCTTAGTGAAATTTCACAAGGTGGAGGGCAGGGGGCTGCAAACAATGGGGTTTCAGCACTTCATGGTCATGGACACCCCTGAACTGTGCAGCAGGGGTGAGGAGGTACTGCTTCCTCATCAGATCTTGCTGCCTACTGCTTGCCTTGGTCCTAGAACCCTGACCAAGGACTTTGAAAAAAATCTAGAGAGGACAGACAACACACAAACACATGGACACACAGAAAAGCTGGGCTCAGCTGGGCTGTGCCCATTCTGATGCACACACACCTACTACTACGGGCAACCAGGAACCTCAGATTGTTGACCAGGCCCAGTGCAGGGGCGGTGTGTAGACCAGTGGTCTCAGCTGTAAACATCTAGGAGGAAGAAGCTGCAGTTTCTAGTTTTCATGTGCCCTGGTTTGCACTGGGGCCTTTGATGAAGGCTTTGCTAACCCCTCGAGAAGATGAGATATTGGGATCCTTGACTGGCTGCACCCTATCGACCATATACTCTACTCAGAGCTTCCTCTGCTCCCCCGTACGTCCTTGCTTCTTCCCTCATTCATGCTCACCTCCTAGCTCCCTGTGCACGCCCCCAACCCTAAACAGCCTGTAAACTCCATAGGGAGCCCTGCCTAATTCCCCTTTGCATACCTAGCACCTCACTGTTCATGTTCACAGACTTGAAGCGCTCTCCTACCCGTTTGCTGAATGAGTGAAATGGGATGGATTCAAAGAATCATCAGGGTGGGTCGACCGGATGTATGATGGGGAGACAGACAAATTCGGTGAATGAGTGGATAGACAAATCAATTGGATGGATAGGGTGGGTGAATGGGGATAGGGTGGGTGAATGGGAAAATGGATGGATAGAAGGGTGAACAGAAAAATGGATGGATAGATTGATGGGTGGATGATAGATTAAAGGGTGGATGGGAGAGTACATGGACATACTGATGTATGCACACACAGACGTATGCACACGTAAGTGGAGCTGAATGGATGGCTGCCATCTAGATCATTGCTCAGCCTCAAGGACAAACAGGCTTCCACAGAGTTCACATTGTTTGGCTTCCTGGTCTCTATGACACTGTCTACTTCCAACAAAAGGGAGTCGGAGCTCATTTGCCTGGTGAATCTCCATTCTGTTTCTGCTGTTTGCTGTGGAGCGTGGGGATGCCTCCTCTCACGACATCCGGGATTCTCTCAGTAAGGGAAGAAAATGGCTTTGTTGCGGAAAAGTCCCTCTATCTTCCCGCAGACCGACTGCGCACTTGGTGGCTGGAGTGTGTGGGACAGTTCTCCTGTGGCTCGCTTCCCACTCCGCGGGGGGAAAAGCTGCTCTCCTACTGGGTCTTATTCCAAAGCAGATGAAACCAAGCTCTGGGAAAGGCAGCGTTGCTCTGACTGCCGGGTGGTGTCCCTGGGGATTCTCGCTCTCAGCCTACCTCCACTTCAGAGCTGGGCTGTGCCCCCAGGGAGAGCATCCCGAGGCTCCCCGAGGAGCCCTGGCTTCCCTGCCCCCCTTTGCTCTCAGGCATCCCTGGAAAGGGGTCAGTTTAGCAGCCAGTCCCAAGGGAAGCCACCTGTACCAGCAGGCAGCAGGGTGTCATTAGCTGGCCAGCGTGCTGCAGCCCAGTTCTCTGGACCAGAAAGGCCTTAATGCCCAGTATTGCAGCTGCACCTCTCCCTCAGGGGTCAGTCCCTGGGAGGTTAAACTCAGTAGTTTGCTGGATGCTTAAGCAGAGATCCAATTTCCCGCTGCCTCTGCCATGCTCTCTGTGGGGCGCTGAGCAAGAGCAGGCAAGCTGTGAGACAGCTATTAATATCCCCACTTCACAGAAGAAAAAGGGAGGCTGGGCCCCATCTCCTGGCTCACTCCTGCTCAGGCAGCCAGGAAGTGGCAGAGCCCAATGCCGGCCCAGGGCTTCCGGCTCTCAGCAGTGGCCTCAATAGAGCCTCACCTGTGCTCCTCATTTTCTCCTGAAGCCACTCCCGAGGCCAGGACATGGCTCAGTAGATAAAGACCTTGCAGTGCAGACACAAGGGCCAGAGTTCGGATTCTCAGAACTCGTGTGCAAACAACATCCAACATCCGTAATCGCAGCTTACGGGGAGAGAGCAACAAAGCATTTCCAGTGGGAGCTGGCTATCTGGACTGGTTGAATCAGGGCCCCCAGTATAGAGAGATCCTACCTCATAAGATAAGGTGAATGGCAACCAAGGCGGACACCCAATATCATCTTTATTTCTCCACATGCATGTTTGTACATATGCACAGGCAACCCTCCCCCACAAGCACCCCTACCTGTGCATGTAAATATACATATAGACATGACATACATATATACATAAGCAGGAGAGGGAAACAGATAAAATTCAAGTGATTCACACAACTCAGACCATTTGGTTCCTACTCCATCGGGTGCTTTTGGGCTAGGACAGACTCAGGATCTACATGTCCAGGTATGTGTCCCTGTCATTGGCTTTTTATATCTATGTGCGTTATCCTGGCCTATGACTCAGTACACTTTGTCTCTTTAAGACCAGCATCTTGTGTGGTGTTGAAAGGAAGGGGTTTGTGGACCCCCCCCCAGAGAGCAACAACCCCCATCATGGAATGATAAAAGGGCTTCTGTTTAACTGAAATAGAGTTGTAAGCGGTGGCCAGATTTAAGCACGGGGCCTCTCACATGTCAGAACCCTTGAGCAGGGGTTGTCTATGTGGGCAGCGCATATATAAATGTATGTATAATTTATGCACTATTTCTCCTATTCTCGTTCTCTACTTAAGCCATCCATTAAAGCCCATCACATTAATTTAATTGAAAAATTCTGGGGGAATTGTATTAGCTTTTTTCCCATTAAATTAACATTAGAGCCTTTAAATAGATGTCCTGCGTGCCCATTGTTGCTAACAAAATTATTATGCAAATTGAAGCCTGGTCTTTCTGGATTTGGCACCAGCCCCTTGCCTTCCTCCTTCTTCCTTGACCGTTTTAATTTGATTGCCCTTAGCCCCAAGTGCCCAGGCTGGGAACATGGAAAGGAAGGTCTGATAGAAAACAGGCAAGTGTGGCTCTGAGGCCCAGGCCTCAGCCAGCAGGGCAGCTTGGCTCTGTGCTCAAGGCAGGTTTGAAAACACTGTAGAAAAAAGAAAGGGTAGGCACTGCCCCTCACCCCAGACCCCCCAGGTAACACACAGTCCCACCAAGAGCACTCACAAGGCCCAGTGTGCTAAAAGCAAGGGGCCAGGTGCGGGCTGCAAGTCCATGTGCTGAGTTGGAATAAGAATGGGTCCTTAAATGTTATGGGGACCTTGAGCAAGTGTCAGAACCTCTGGAAAACAAGGAGGCCACTGAGCTGCATAAGAAGCTGGAGGAGGGCAAGGCATTAGGGATGCTAATGTGATCAGTATTTGTTTACTTTCTCGTCCATCCATCCACTCACCCACTCACTCATCCATCCATCTACCCATCCACCCATCTATCCATCCACCCATCCACCAATAAATACATTTACCTATTTATCCATCCATCCATCCATCCATCCATCCATCCATCCATCCACTCACCCAACCATCTACCCTTCCATTTATCTACCCACCCATCAATCAATCCATTTACCTATCTACCCATTGATCCATCCATCCATACATTCATCCACCCACCCATTAATCAATACATTTACCTATCTATCCATCCATCCATCCATCCATCCACTCACCCAACCATCTACCCTTCCATTTATCTACCCACCCATCAATCAATCCATTTACCTATCTACCCATTGATCCATCCATCCATACATTCATCCACCCACCCATTAATCAATACATTTACCTATCTATCCATCCATCCACCTAACCATACATCTATCTGCCTGTCCACCCATCCATCCACCTGTCTACCTATCCATCCATCCACCTATCAATCAACCTACTCATTCATCTATCCATCCATTCACCCATCTATCCATCAATCAATCCATCTATATATTCATCCACCCACCCACCTATCTATCTGTTCACCCACCTATTCATCTATCCATTTATTCATTTATCCATCCATTCATATCCACATTAAAAAAAAAAGTGTTTAGGACTGAGCATGATGAAATATACCTTTAATCTTAGCACTCAGGAAGCAGAGGCAGAAGGATGACTGTGAATTCCAGCCATCCTAATCTACATAGTCATCCAGAACTACACAATGTGTGTGTGTGTGTGTGTGTGTGTATGTGTACAGTGTGTGTGTACAGTGTGTGTGTACAGTGTGTGTGTATGTGTACAGTGTGTGTATACAGTGTGTGTGTCTCTCTATCTCGCTCTCTCTCTCTCTCTCTCTCTCTCACACACACACACACACACACACACTTAGGAGGCTAAAGAGATGGCGTACTGCTCTTTTGAGGACCTACGTTTGGTTGAGTAGCTCACAGCTATCTATAACTCTAACTCTTGGGATGCAATACCCTCTTCCAGCCTCCAAGGGTACCTTCAGTCATATGCACACATCACAAAAAAAAAAAGAGGTGATATGTGTACAGAAATAAAAATAAAACCTTTCTTTAAAAGTATTTAAAATGAAGTTGGCTCTCCACTTCCTCCCAGGCAGGATAGCAACTTGTTATAAATTGGAGCGGTGATAACCGTCAGTAACCCCAACGCTCAGGCACAGGGAGGAGGATTGAGCCCAAGGCCAACCACTTCTACACAGCAGGTTTAGGGCTAGCTTGGGCTATGTGAAGCCCTGTCCAAAAAACAAAAACAAACAAACCAACCTAGAGAGGAGACAATTTGTTACAGATGTTTCTTTATTGTTTTATTTCCTTATTTTAAAAAACAAAAACAAAAAAACAGAAGAACACTTGCAGGATTTGATCTTTTTTCTTTTCAATAAGAATGGGACCACACCAGCTTTCTTTCTATTTAATAAGCTATTGTGAGCTTTTCCCAACCACACACTCCTACAGATTGAGCTGTAGTTTTCAATGGCTGTACTGTGTTCCTTGATATAAATATATCCTGGTTTGCTCAGCCATCTCCCATTCATGGATACCCAGGCCGTTTCCAGGTTGTTGTTTATAAACTGTTACAAAACATCATTGCTATAAACATCTTTACATT
>JANBXA010000044.1:30247500-30255000 GCA_030556225.1 Cricetiscus sungorus | reverse complement strand
ACTCACTCACACAGACACACTCACACACAGATGCACTCACTCACACAGACACACTCACACACACAGACACACACACTCACACACACACAGACACACTCACACAGACACACTCACAGACACACACACACACACACACACACACACCTTTAGCCTCCAGGCAAAGTAGAAGCAATGGAATTCTTCAGAACAATTGCAGAGAATCTTCCTGTATCTCCATACTTGATGGAATTAGGCTGCTTAACCAACTAGCCCACAGCTGCCTTGGACTCCCTCTCAAAAAACACCCCACATTTTCTTCCTGGCACTCGGCAGGAGAGGAATAGACACTTTCTTTTCTTTTCTTTTTTTTTTTTTTTCATGTGCTGCCCCAGGGACACAGGTTCAAGCTTGCCCTTCACCATCAAGCCAGCTTAACTCTCTGGAACTCATCCTTGAATCAGCAGCCCCGGGGCTTTGTATGCAATGAGCAAGCCCTCGACTAGCATTTCTGGCCCGATGAGAAGATTCTGCTGTTTCTGTGAGCCTACTGGGGGATTACTGGGAAGGTCTGCTGGCAGGCATGGCAGCATGCCTGGGGACAGGGAATCTGGAGGTCTACAGGTTCAACAACAGAAAGCCAGCCCAGGGCTCTGAGTTCAAACCCCTCCCTACTTAAGGCTGCTGAGTTAAGCTCAACTCTTCTTCTGGAACTGGCTGTTACTTTGTAGTCACACCCTGGTCTCCTTTCTGGAAAAAACAACATAATGTGAGGACCATTAGCCAAAGTAGCTCGCTCTCCTCTGGCCAAGAGGTAAGCCCACATTTGTGGCCATGCCAGGCAAGGTCTTTCAGAAATCAGAAGGACTCTATGGCCTTGGAGCAAATCCAGCCAGGCATCTGGAAAATTCCCTGGGCTCCCCTGCGTCTCCAGGGCTTTGCAGTCTCTGTGTGTTCCCAAGGCTGTTTGGCTATTACCTTTGTGTTGTAAAATCTCTCTGGGCCCTTCTAATTTTGTCTCTGTCTCTGTTTCTCTCTCTGTCTCTCTGTCTCTCTCTCTGAGTGTGTGAGAGTGCGTGAGTGTGTATGAATTGTGTGAGTGTGTGAGAGTGTGAGTGTGTGAGTGTGTGGGTGTGAGCGTGTATGTGTGTGAGTGCGTGAGTGTGAGTGTGAGTGTGTGTGAGTGTGTTGAGTGAGTGTGTGAGTGTGAGTGTGTGAGTGTGAGTGTGAGAGTGTGTGTGTGAATGTGTGAGTGTGTGTGAGTGTGTTGAGTGAGTGTGAGAGTGTGAGTGTGTGTGAATGTGTGAGTGTGTGTGAGTGTGTTGAGTGAGTGTGTGAATGTGTGTGTGAGTGTGTGAGTGTGTGTGTGAGTGTGTGTGTGAGTGAGTGTGTGTATGTGTGAGTGTGTGTTAGTGTGAGTGAGTGTGAGAGTGTGTGTGTGTGTGTGAAAGTGTGTGTGTGAGAGTGTGTGTGTGTGTGAGTGTGTGTGTGAGTGTGAGTGTGTGTGAGTGTGAGTGTGTTAGTGTGAGTGTGTGTTAGTGTGAGTGTGTGTTAGTGTGAGTGTGTGTTAGTGTGAGTGAGTGTGAGTGTGTGTTAGTGTGAGTGTGAGTGTGTGTGAGTGTGAGTGTGTGTGTGTGTGAGTGTGTGTGAGTGTGAGTGTGTGTGAGTGTGAGTGTGTTAGTGTGAGTGTGTGTTAGTGTGAGTGTGTGTTAGTGTGAGTGTGTGTTAGTGTGAGTGTGTGAGTGTGTGTTAGTGTGAGTGTGAGTGTGTGTGAGTGTGAGTGAGTGTGTGTGTGAGTGTGTGTGTGAGTGTGTGTGAGTGTGAGTGTGTGTGAGAGTGTGTGTGAGTGTGTGAGTGTGTGTGAGTGTGAGTGTGTGTGAGTGTGTATGTGTGGTGTGTGTGTGAGTGTGTGTGTGAGTGTGTGAGTGTGAGTGTGAGTGTGAGTGTGAGTGTGTGTGTTAGTGTGAGTGTGTGTGAGTGTGAGTGTGAGTGAGTGTGTGTGAGTGTGAGTGTGTGTGAGTGTGTGTGTATGTGTGGTGTGTGTGTGTGTGTGTGAGTGTGTGTGAGTGTGTGAGTGTGTGTGTGTGTGAGTGAGTGTGTGTTCAGGGATGGAATGCAGGGCCTCACCCGTGCCAGGCAAGCTTCTACCACGGAGCCCCGTCCTAGCCCCTCTCTCTCACTTGCTTTTCTTGCTGGCTCACATTGCCTTTGTCTTCCCTCTCAATTCGAGTTAGCCAGTCAAATGCACCTCTGCCAAGGTGTCTGCTCCCAGGGCTGGTAGCCAGCTGATACAAGACAGTGGCTACAGCAGAGGAGGGCTGTGAGCTCTGAAAAGAGGCCCTCGCTATCTAAGCCTGCGCCCAGATTTCTGCCTGGAAAGACAGACACTTGAGTTGTGACATGGGGGCAGATCCCGGCAGAGAGTGTGGCCTCCCATGATGAGACAGAGGTTGATGAGGTTGGAGTTTGTGGGGCAAAATCCTAAAGCGTCACTCGCTTAATGGTGCCACAAACTGGCACTGGGGGCTGATTGGGTGAGACCCTGAATGCCAAGTTGCTCAGGCGTTGGGCCATATGCTACAAAGCTGGCAGGGCACAGCCACCGAGGTGGCATGAGCCAAGTCATTCCAGGAGTTCTTCTGGGTCTGGCGATGTTCAAGTTCTAGCAAGCACAACAGGAGCCGAGGGTTAAACAGCCACGGCATTTCCTGAAGACCATGGTGGGGCCATACCTTGGTGGCAGGGCTAAAACAGCCTTTGCGGGGTGGGGGTGGGGGGCGACATCTCTAAATCGAATACAATGAAGAAATGAGCCTTGGAGAGTCCATTCAACTACCTGCCCGAACAAAACTCCGGAGGAAAATAACTAAACCAGGTGTTCTATTGTGTGACACTGGCTGCGTCCACACTGTGGCTGGACACGGGGAGGAGCACAGGAGTGTGCCCCTACAGAGTATCGCCAGGCACTACAATCAGATGCCAGGTGCCCAGAGCCACTCATCAGGGGGCTCTGCAATGGCTTCATAAGTAAGGTCAGAGGTATGAAGAAGAGGGAGGCGGGGAGGTGGCTCAGCAAATGTTTCCTGTCCAAGCATCAGGACCCCAGTTCAGTTCCCAGTTCCCGTGTAAAAGTAGGATGCTGTACTGGCTAGTTTTGCGCCAACTTGTTACAGGCTAGAGTCACCAGACGTGGAAGTGAAATCTAAATAAACGCTTTCCTCCCTAAGTTGCTTCTTGGCCGTGGTGTTTCATCACGGTAATTGTAACCCCAACTGAGACAGGTATGGTTACACTGCTCTGCACAGGAGACACAGGAGGAGCTCTGGGCCTCTCAAGCTAGCCACGGGAGTTGAGTCAGTGAGCTTTAGTTTCAGCCACTGGGTCTGGGGCTGGAGAGATTGCACAGCACTGAGGCACTCCTACTGTTCTTCCAAAGGAGCCCAGTTCTGTTGTCAACTCCTATATTTGTTGACTCACAACCACCTGTGACACCAGGTCTGGAGGGATCCCATGCAAACACACATCTTGCACACGTTACCAAAGATAAGAAAAAATAAGTCTTTTAAAAATGCAGTAGGAAGCAGCTGAAGAAGACATCGGATGTTGACTTCCGGCCTCCACATGTAGGTGTACACACACGTACACACACACACACACACACACACACACACACACGGAGATTGTTTAAAAATAAAGAAGGTGAACCAAAGGAAAAAGAGAGGCAAAAATTGGAACCTCTGGAGATGAAAGTATTTTAAAACTTTTCACCAGCTTAATAGCATATTAAAGACTACAAAAGAAGAATATCAATACATTTGACGCCATTACAGATGTCATTCAAACTGAAGAACAAGGAGGAAAAAGAGATAAGTGTATGGGGACCAGGTGTAACTGGACCAGCGGGAGTGGGGTGTACGGAAAAAGATACAGAAGCAAACACAGGAATCGAAAATGCCCCCACCACATTGGGTGGGTGAGGCCTCAGGGGGGAAGGTGCCTGCTACGGAGGCCTCGCCACTGGGAACGTTGGGGGAGTCCCACCTTAGGCACCACGTTACCAGGGACATCCGTGTCCCCTCACTGGGCTCTTAGTCTTGTGAGTAAAAGAATTCAGAAACAGGGTGTGGGAGGCACCAGGAGAATTTTATTAGTAATTGAGAGAAAACAACAGAGCCTCCGAAAGAGTCAGGACGTGGAAGAGGAGGCGTGTGCTGGTACATCAGAGTCTTTCCATCCATGGCGGAGCTGCCACTTCTCCCTACCCACATCATCTCTGCTCCCTGCTGTTTGACACCAGCTGATAACTCACTTGTGGTAGAGCCCAGAGCAATCAAGTTGCCTCCCCCACCCCACCCTGAGACATCGAGTCACTCTGTTCAACTCATTTGGTCTGGATCACACACAATCAGAAAGTCCGGACTCTGGCCCAGTGTGGATCACAATCCTCCCCCTTGGGTAAGAAAGTTGGGGAGAGATGGTCTCCCAGCACATAGATGCTGAACAGGTAAAACCATCAACATTTACTACCCCTACTAAGCACTAGACAGCAAGAGCTATTGAGCAAGCCGCCTTCAACCTCAGCTTGGAATACAGACTCGCTTCATCTTTGCTACTATATAAGGAAGACTAATTGTTTATTATTTACGCATGGTCTCATGTAGCCCAGGGTGGTCCCAAACTCACTATGTAGCCAAGGATGACCTGACCTTCTAACCCCCATGCCTCCCCTTGCCCAGTGAAGGGAACAAAACGCGAGTCTTAGGCCCATGTGAGGCGAGGACTCCACTGAAACATTCTCAGTATTCTCTAGAATATAGACAGGAAATGGAGACGCAGAGAGTCATTAGCTTATGCCTGGCCCCATAGCAAGTACAGCGAGGGCTGAGATCCAAACCCGCAGCAATGTCTATGCAGGGGAAGGAAGAGAATTTCAGAAAAACAAAAACAAACAAACAAACAAAAACTCCAAAAACGCTGTCGTAGCTGCATCTCTGGGACTGAGAGAGTTGGGGCTGGGAGGCAGGAGGGGGCAGGTCACCACCTTTCTTGTAGCACATAAGAAGGTTTTGGAGGCTGGTGACTCTTTCTTGGCTGTGTCGTGTCAGTTGCCACCTCCACCTTCCCTTTAGCCTTCTACTTGCCTGTCCTCCACCTCAGCCTCACAAGGACACTTGTCACTGGATATAGCGCTCCCCAGGGAATCCAGGAGGATCAGCAAAGACTGTTTTTTCAAAATATGGTTTCATTAAATAAGGTCCCATTCACAGGTTCTGAGAGATTAGTGTGTGTGTGTGTGTGTGTGTGTGTGTGTGTAGGAGGGTGTGTGTGTGTGTATATGTGTGTGTGTGTGTGTATGTGTGTGTGTGTGCTTGTATATGGTATGATGTGTGATGTGTGTGTGTATGTGTGGTTTGTGTGTGTGTGTGTGTGTGTGTGTGTGTGTATGGATGGAGTGTGTGTGCTTGTATATGGTATGATGTGTGGTGTGTTGTGTGTGTGTGCTTGTATATGGTATGATGTGTGGTGTGTTGTGTGTGTGTGTGTGTGACAGAGAGAGGGAGAGAGAGACTTGGTGTCTCTTTTATTACCTTGTATCTTTCTCTTTTGTTTTGCGGTTTTCGGCCCTTTTCTGGAAGGTACATGTTGCTGGCTTCTGTGGTTATTTTCGCCTAACAGCTGTGTTTCCGGCAAGCAGCTGAAGGGTTTTTCTGACTCAGCAAAACCAGAGTGGTAACTGTCAAGAAGCCGCTCAGGCGGAGCTAGAAATAAAGATGCTGCTCTTCCAGCCCCCCTCCCACTCCTTTCACTTCCTTTCCCGTGGGTACCTTTGAAAGCCTCATAAAGGGCTTTTTAAACCTGCCTCAACCTGTCTGCTCCAGGCCTGGATAAAAGTGGCCCTTGGCAAGGCTTTGCACAGACAGCAGATTCTGGAAGATGAGACCTCCTCCCTCCCCATCTTCCCTCCCCTCCTTCTCTTCCCTCCCCCTCCCCCTTCCTCCCCTCTTCTCCACCTTCCACCCCCTCCACCTCCCTCCTTCTCCTCACTCCCCACCCTCCTCCCCTTCCTCTCCCTCCTCCCCCTCCTCTCCCCTCCTCCTCCTTGGAAGACTGGAGTGTCTTTTCCCACGGGGGGGGGGGGTGAGTTGGGGCTTGAGGTAAAAGCAGGGGCGGTGGGTGCTCTGTGGCTTCCCAGGGTGCAGCCTTTCTCAGGCTCCTGCCCCAGGAGCCTGGGGACATCCACCAGCATACACTTGGCTGAGTTTCATGGGGGCCATTTGGCAGCTGGTTTTGTCCACCCACTGGCCCAGGATTCTCACCCCCAACTTCAGACAGGAAGGGAATAAGAAGGGAAAGGAATCCTGGGGCACCCAGGAGCCAACAAAATGCTCCCATGCAGTGGCTGCGAGACAGCTGCCCTCTGAGCCACGATGCTGCTGTTCTGAGAAAGAAAAGGAACAAATAATTTTAGCTCCTTCCTACGCATCCCTTGCAGCTGCTGATTGACTAACCGAAAGAGGCTGTCTGCCTCAACCCCCACTCTGCAGCTTGCACCCAAGGAGTCCAGCTAACCCTTCTTGCAAGGGGCTTGTGCAGGCTCTCACCTGATGGGGGCCTTGGCTGCTCAAAGAGGACACCACATTCAGTTCAGCCCAGTGTGTGTGTGTGTGTGTGTGTGTGTGTGTGTGTTTGCTTCTTTGCCATCCTGACACAATATGGCGTTGGGTAACATTGCCCCGTGGGCTTGGGTTCCTGGAATCTCTCACTAAGGAGAAGCCTGGGAGCGGAAGGCAGCAGGGAGCTCCCAAAGCCATTGGTTTGATGGCACAGTTTGTGGAAATAAAGGAGTTGCTGACAGGGATGAAGTAACAGACTGGAAGAGAGTGCTGAGCCCTGTGGGATGGGTCCCAGCTAGAGACGTGAGTTCCAGTTCTCTGTGACTGCAGAGTGCCTCTGGGCAAGGAGCGGGCACACCGTGGGGGTGTGACGCTGGCCTGGATGTGGAACCCTCTGGGTCTCGATTTCATTATCTGGAAGAGAAGAAATGAATCATGGTGAAACCCCTGCTCTGCCGACACCTGCTGCTCCCCACCCTTCCCTCCCTTCTTTCCCAGAAGGTCGCACACAGCCTGGCTAGCTTTGAACTCACTACGCACGCACGTAGCAGAAGATGATCTCATTCTTCGCCATCCAATCCTGAGTGCTAGGATTACAGGCCTGTGCTAGGGATGGGACCTAGGTATGTCAGGCTTTCTTTTGGGCCTCAGAATTATATTAGGGGGTAGGACTCTTGCTGAGGGCAGAGACCAACTATGAAGGGCCTTCTGATCGCGTGTGAAGCCCAGGGGGGAGGGGCATATTAAAGTCTAAACCCGTGAATCCCAGATGCAACTTTGCATTGCTCTCCCCCATGCCACGCAATGGCTGGAGCCGTTTTTTGCAGGTGTTTCTTTATGTAGCCAGTGATTCTGAAAGCCACATGACATCCAGGGCAGGCCCTCCACAGGTCTCTGTGAAGAGCCAGCA
>JANBXA010000044.1:30087500-30242500 GCA_030556225.1 Cricetiscus sungorus | reverse complement strand
GATGTAATCCCTGCCTCCTGGAACTTCTGAACCTCTTAAGAGGGGAAATTGATGGTAGATCATAGATGGGTAAAGCAGAAACTGATCAATTGATCAGCAATTAGCATGAGCTCATCGCTATCTAACTAAAACCAAGATCAAATGAACTTCCACAGGCTTAGCCATTGGGGGTGGGGGGCGTAGCTTTTCTTCCTCACCATGGGAGATGTCACTAACTCATGACATCTGTTAAGGCTTGAATAATCCCTACCCTAAGAGATGTGCTAAATTCTAACGCCCCCAAACCGGCGAATAATGGCCTTTGTAAATGTTGTTAAATGAGACCATCCTTCTCTCCCATCCTGTCCCTCATCCTCCTTTTTCCAATACTGGTAATTGAACCAAATCTCCACACACACCAGGCGAGCACTCTACCCACCGAACTACAGCCCCAGCCCTCCTTTCCATTTTGATTTTGAGACAGAATCTCACGAAGTTGGCCTTGAACTGTGAAGTCTAGGCAGGCCTCAGACTTGTAATCCTCCTGCCTCGGCCTCCAGAATAGCTAGGGTAGAAGGGCCTGAAATACGGAGCTTGATGCTTCCCCAGTGAGGTGAGGAGATTTGAGCAGAGGGCTGTGGGGGACACACAGACACCTAGAGAAGATGGGGACAAAGTGGACATGCCACAGGGATGCCGAAGCCAAGGCTCCTCCCTGAACACTCTGGAGGGAATGTGGTCTTGCTGTCCCCGGATTTCAGAGCTCTGGTGACTAGAGCTGTGAGGATAAACTCATGTCATGGCAGCCGCAGTGGGTGGGCGGCCATTCCACAGCCTCGGAGATGGGCTCAGTGCCTTACTCTGGCCCTCCCCCCAGTGTTCTGGGCAGCTCCTACTTGCTCCAGGGTGAAACTTTTTTGTTGCCTCCTCCTACTCTAGGAGTCCAGAAAGTGGCCTTGCCAGGGTCCCTGGGGAGGAGGGAAAGGCTAGGCTTTGAAGGGCTGGTAGGAAGTGGGGAACACATAGTCACAGAGGCTGTGTGATGGTATTCATCTCTATCTTCACCTGTGGGCAACAGTGAGGTCACCTAAGGGCAGGACTGCTCTGTAGACACACCATGGAATGTACATACATGCTCACGCGCATGCGCACGCGCGCACACACACACACACACACACACACACACACACACAATCGCTCATACATGTACATGCAGAGCACGCGCACGCAGAGCTATTCTGGGCATGCTCATCAGCGGCTAATTTTAATCATCCTCAGACTCGCATCTCAAATCCCAAACACTTTGGTGTGTGCAGTCTTCAAATACTCACCAAAAATAGTCCTGAGAGAGACACGCAGGAGCCCAGAGGCCGGCTGATGGCAATTTGAGTCAAGTGTCTACTTCAGCACAGCAGGGGACATTTTATTTTAATTGTTCTCTGTGTGTGTGTGGGGGTTATGTGTGTATGTGTGTGTGGTGTACATGTGGGGTGTGTGTGTGTGTGTGTGTGTGTGTGTGTGTGTGTGAGAGAGAGAGAGAGAGAGAGAGAGAGAGAGAGAGAGAGAGAGAGAGAGCACATGTGGGGGTGCCTCTGGAGGCCAGAGGAGGTGTTGTATATAAGCTGGGTCTGAAGTTACAGATGGTCACAAGCTGCTCAGCATGGGCGCTAAGAACCAAACCCCTGGTCCTCTGGAAGGGCAGCCAATGTTCTTAACCACTGAGACCCCTCTCTCTAGCCCCCAAGTTTATCTTCTAAACTAGGCACAATGAGAGATTGGACACAGTAATGAATAATAATGCAGTCCCAAGAATTATATTGTGGAAATCATTAAAAACTTATGAAATTTTTATCTCTGGAATTTTCCACATCATGTTCTCAGACCACAAATAGCCATGGCTAACAGAAGCTGTGGGTGCAGGAGCTAACATGGATCTCAGATCTTCTGTGCAGAAAGAGAGCCAGGTGGAACCTCACCAGCCATGCATATTTATTAGCTCTGTCTTTTTTCTTGCTACAGTTTATTATTATTTATTGTTGTTGTGAAATCCTGTTGTTGAATTTGCATATCATAACTGAGTATGTTATAAGACTACCATATAATGTACAAATTTTATCTTTGATTCACTTGTGGAGGAAGGCATTTGATACAAGGTCTCCTATAGTTGAGGCTGGCATTTAAGATGGGGTCTCACGTAGCCAAGGCTGGCCTCCATCTAAAGAATGATGGAATTACTGGTGTGCCCAATTTGGTTCCAGGGTCGCTAGCAAGAAGTTCCACGAGGACACTAAGGGCTTAAATGCCTTACAGGGACGTATAAAGGCTAACGAACAAGGGAGGGTTCCAGCTTGGGACCTGCCATAGCAGTGAGCTCAGGAAGGCTGGGGAAGCCCTCTAACTGCCAAAGGCCACCTAGAAAGGATATGACTTGACTTCATGGGCAGCCACATTCAGGAAAATCTGAAAGAGGGTGCTGCTTTTGCCACAGGGCCAGTGCCTAGCACTGGGGAGGCTGGAGGCTAGAGGATGACAAAATGCCAGAGTCCTGAACCCTGTGACGATGTGGCTAGACCTCAGACACACTATGCTAAGCAGAGGAAGCCACACTCAGATGGAAACACTGCATGAGCCCACTCACAGATATACCCAGAATAAACATGCTCACGGGGTAGGAAGCAGAGTTGCAGCTTCCAGAGAGGCCTGGAGAGGACCATGTGGGTGGAGGCTGCTTCACGGTTGTGTGGTTTCATTTGGGGGTGGTGAAGATGTTTTGGAACCAAACAGCAGTCACCATTTCTGAACTGTTCTCTTGAAAGTGGTAGGTTTGGTGGCATGTCCACACCACGTCACAAAAACAAAACAAAACAAAACAAAAAAAAAAAAAAAAAAACAAACCAGAAATTAAGCTTGGGAAAGGATGGTAACATTTTATTTTGGGATCAGAGTCTGGGCTAGCTCAGCTTGGCTTCAAACTTGCTAATTTAGCTGTGGGTGATGCAGAACTCCTGACCTGCATGCCTGCTCCACTTCCCCAGTGTTAGGAGGATGGGTATGCACCCATCACACGGTTTATGCAGCTTTGAGGATCGAACCAGGCATGCCAAGCACTCGCCAACTAAGCTACACCCCTGGCCTCCATTGTCAGTGCATTTAAAGAAAAATAGAAAGTCAGTGAACAGCTCAGGAGGAATGGTGGTTAAGACAAATTACTAAGGTGGTACTAGTTTAGAAAATACAGTATCGGTGCTGTGCTGTATCTACTTAAGGCGCAGACAGTTCCTGAGGGGCCAAGTGAAAGTGTAGTCCCTACTGCTCTCTATTCCCCTGAAGCCAGCTTAGCAACTTAAAAAAAATACTTGTTGAGTTTAGCTCAGCCGGCTCAGCCCAGCTTAGTTAATTGAGTTAGGGCAAGCTGAGCCAGTCTTTGTAACATCGCCAGCTGGCTGGCCTGGAGGCACTCCAAGTAGATCCTGAGAATCCCGCTCCCGCTCCCTCTCCCCATTCAACGTGCTGCCACAGGGTGGGCTCAGGAGGGGCCCAGCCTCATCTTCCCTGACTCACCTGGGTCCCGCTGGCGCCTTGGGAGCCCACTTGCTTTATAATAGAGTTATAATAGAGTTCTCTCTCTCTCTCTCTCTCTCTCTCTCTCTCTCTCTCTCTCTCTCTCTCTCTCTCTCTCTCCCCCTCTCCCTGTCCCTCTCCCTCCCCCCCCCTCTCTCTCTCTCTCTCTCTCTCTCTCTCTCTCTCTCTCTCGGTGTGTGTGTGTGTGTGTGTGTGTGTGTGTGTGTGTGTGTGTGTAATTTGATTGCACAGCCCTCAAGTGTGAACTCTGTAGATAACAACATTGTGTTGAAAAGTCAAAAGGTTGGACATGCAGCCCTCGCCTGGGGCTTCTTTGCTAGTGCCTCTCAGGATGTACTTAGCCGCAATCTGATTGCCTGGGTTGAACCTGGCAGAGACCTCAGCCAAATGCGTTCAGCTCTGTGAGTCTCCTTTTCTCTTTTTCTGTCTATGCATGCACAATGAATAAAATAAGAACTGGGGGTCCAGGGAAACAGTAGATGTCAAGTGTGTGAGCACACAGCTCCTAGGGGCTCACACAAGGGCGAGCTCTAACAACATGCTACAACATGCCTGGCAGAGTGGGCTGGTGTGCAGCCTGCTTCCTGGGAGTGGCTGTTTGTAAACACTCCCACGTGGCTTAGTCCAGTCTTTTGGAAGAGGGCAGAGGGCTCTGAGAGGGAGAGGGAAACAGACTGGCTGCTGGATTTTACATACAGGGCAGGCTTGAGATTGGAAGCTGGAGAGCCAGGCATGGCACAGAGGTCCACCCTCTGACTCTGCTCCTGTGTGCTGCCTCACCCTGGGGCAGCTGTGCATCTTGGGGTGGCACAACAGGAAGGTAAGAAAGGGTGGGTGCAAGACCCACTCAGAAACCTGCAACCCCAGCACGGGTTCCTAGACAGGAGGCAGGCACGGGGACACATGCCTGGGCCCTCCTGCTGTGTGTGATAAACTCCAGAAAAACAGTCCCTGTTTTTCATATTTAATCTAGAGAGTTCTTTGTTTTGTCTGCACAAATTCAAGAAACTCTGGTTGGCCCAAATAATCTGTCATCACCGGCCTCTGCTTCACTGGCCTCCTCCCTCCTGCCCTCCCAAGGATGTGATTAATACTCATTGGCAGGACTGGGCACACAGGACAGAATCCCAGGAGTCACAGTATCTCAAGCAGCATGGAGGTGTGGAGCAGGTGTGATGTGCCTGCTGACCAGGGGCCATGTCAAAAGAGGCTGGGAGAGCCAGGCTTTTGAGTCTGGAAGTTTCAGAGGCCTTGCTCACCCTCTGCACTCCGCCCCCAGCCCACCTGCTGAAGATCTTCCTGTCTCCCCCTCCTGAGTGTTCACACTGGATCTTTCTCTTTCCCCTCCTGGAAGAACACCCCGATCTTCTTTGGGGGAGTCTCTCTCATCCTGCCCATGAGGTTTGTGTAGACTTTGGCTGCAACCAAGGGCCTAGAGAGCCCTGTTCGCTCACCTCAGTGGTCACTTGAGCAAGTCTGTAACCGTCCTCTGGCCCCAGCCCTGGGACTTTTGCAGAAGCCACCAGGACAGATTTGACTCTGGGGAGAATGTGTTAAACAGGCGGAGGTCCCATCTAAACATGAAACCAGAAGGAGGCAAACCCAAACAAGCAGATGGGGAGGGGACACATTCTGGATGCTCCCACTGAGGACCTGGATTCAGCCGTGGCTGAAGCTCCGACCCTCACTGTTGATGGAAGTAATCCCAACCACTTTGTATCAGGCAGGAGGGGTCCATTTATGTCACGGTTGGGTCATTTTGCAACTGAAACTTCGTGACTAATATACAGGGGTCACTTAACCTTTCTAACTTCCTGTTTTCCCATCTACTAAGTGTCTCAAAATCTGTACACCATTCCATTAGCAAACTAAGAAATATATATCATATATGCAGTGCTGAGGGACATTGGCTATGAGGTCTTTTAAGTGTTTGTCAGTTGGTGTGGGTGTAACTGTGTAACTTGTGTGTGTGGAGGTCATGTGTGTATGCATGAATGTGTGAGTGTGTGAGCACATGTGTGTGTATCTGTGTCAGTGTCTGTGTGTGTGTAGGTCAGAGGTTGTGTGTGTGTCTGTGTGTCTGTGTTTGTGTCAGTGTCTATGTGTGTGTGTGTGTGTCAGTGTCTGTGTGTGTGTCAGTGTCTGTGTGTGCATGTCAGTGTCTGTGTGTGTGTCAATGTCTGTGTGTGTGTCAGTGTCTGTGTGTGTGTGTGTGTGTATCTGTGTCAGTGTCTGTGTGTGTGTGTAGGTCAGAGGTTGTGTGTGTGTCTGTGTTTGTGTCAGTGTCTATGTGTGTGTGTGTGTCAGTGTCTGTGTGTGTGTCAGTGTCTGTGTGTGCGTGTCAGTGTCTGTGTGTGTGTCAATGTCTGTGTGTGTGTGTCAGTGTCTGTGTGTGTGTGTGTGTCAGTGTGTCTATGTGTGTGTCTGGGTCAGTGTTTGTGTATCTGTGTGTGTGTGTCAGTGTCTCTATGTGTGTGTATGTGTCAGTGTCTGTGTGTGTGTGTCAGTGTCTTTGTGTGTGTGTCAGTGTCTCTATGTGTGTGTCTGTGTCAGTGTGTGTTTGTGTGTGTGCCAGGGGTTGATACTGGGGTATCTTCTTCCATCACATTTTACCTTGTGTTTTTGAAACACGGTCTCTCACTGAATCTGAACTTGGGTTTTCAGCGAGGCTGGCTGGAGAGCCGCCGGTCTTTGCCCCCTCTATGCTGGGGTATTTACTACTTTTAAAGCAAACAAAACAAGGAGCAGTTACTATCAGTCCCATTTTATGTACAAAAGAGGAAGAGTGTGACAGACAAATGTCTGTCACCAGCAGGAGTGGAGAAAGTGGAAGGAAGCCACAGGTTAGCCAGAAATACCAGGGGAATCATAAGCTGGGCCTCTGCTTTGGAGTTTACCGTTAGATTTAGGGCAGGTGAAGGTGGCTGTGGTCACAAAAGTCCTACCGAGGAGGCTGGGTCAGAAGGGAACACGAGGTTATATACATCTCCATTCTGTCAAGGCCACAGAAAACCTGTAGGAGGAATGTGTGTGTGTGTGTGTGTGTGTGTGTGTACATATGTTCACGTGTGTGTATATATGTGCACGTGTGTGTACATATGCACATGTGTGTGCACATATGTACGTGTGTGTACATATGTACATGTGTGTATACATATGTACACATGTGTGTACATATGTACGTGTGTGTACATATGTGCGTGTGTGTACATATGTACACGTGTGTGTGTGTGTGTGTGTGTGTGTGTGCGCGCGCGCGCGCACGACTGAAGGATGGAGCAAGCATCTAGCTTCCTGGCCAACTTTGTGCATGAGGCCATGTCTTCCTTAGGAGAACATTCTAGCTGCCATTGGTCTGCTCTGGAGCCCTGGGAACTGAAAGCCCTCGCCCTCCTTGCTACAGCTGTCGTACAGAATACGCGGGGGAAGGGGGGCTTCCCACCTAATATTTCCCAACCACTCAAATGTTTCATTCCCCACTGTCTGCGGGTTCTCCTTGGAGCGCAACGGTTGATGCGCAGCAGACGTAGGCTGTTCCCCGGGGTCCCAGAGTGCCATCTCTTGCTTCTCTCTCATAGAGGGAAGCTGGCACCAGCAGGATGCAGACTCAGCCAAGGAGTAAGGTCTATTAGTCAGTTAGTGATGCATGACAGTGAGGGTCTAGGCCAGGCTAGGGAGGAGGCTGCCTGTTACCACTGTAGCTATCGATGTTGTTACTGTTATAGGAGAAACTCCGTCTGCGAACTGAATTATCTCACAAAATATACTCCACAACATCACCGTCTCCTCCAGCCCCACCCGAGGTGACAAACTTGCAGTGTTGCTGAGGGTGACATTGACCCCTTCACACACACACACACACACACACCCAGTGCTGAGATCACAGGGGTATGCTACTATACTTGGTTTTGTGGTGCTGGGAATTGAGCCTAGGGCTTTGTGTATGGGAGACCAACATCTCAGACTCAACAATGTTTCCCTTTTGTGTTAAACATTTGTTTGTTTGTGTGTGGGCCAGCCGGTAGGAGGTCAGAGAACACAGCACAGGAGTCAGTTTCCTACTTTCAGGGTGTGACTTCATGGATGGAACTCAGGTCATCAGGCTTGGTGGCAAGCCGGAATTAGCAGACAGGGACACACATTCGGACTGTCACCAGTTCCTATGCTCTGAGTACACAGAGCACTTGTTGGGAGCTCCGGGCAAGGCTGGGTGCAGGGAGCAGAAGCCATTTCTGCCAGAGATACCATAGGGTGAAAACCGCCTGTAAACATCCGCTCTCCAGGCCATGCTCTGCTCAGCAGAGGTTGCCCCAGTAATGAGTTTAGCTCCCATGCTATTCATTCAGCCTTCTGTGAAAGCCACAAATATTTACTGAGCACTTAGCATGTGCCAAGTAAAGGCTGGGGACACCGGGGACACAGAAGTGCCTGCCATCAACCTCTCCCTTGCTTTTTGAACTTCTCATACCAGCAGTCAGAGACTTATTAAGCAAACACAACGCAAAGTGAAATAAAGAAGGGTGGTGGGGCTCGGCACCCCCCCATGTCTGTCATCCACCTGGTGCCAAGTGCACTAAGGGAATAAATTGCATGAGACCTCAGGAACTGACCAGAACTGACAGCAAAAATGCCACACAGAGAAGTGACAGTTCTGGTTCCTAGTTTACGAGACATGTTTTTTAGACCCAGGAAGATCTGGAAGGTGCCAGGCAGACCAGGACAGCCAGCTTAGCTTAACACTTCTTTCCTTTCTCAGGGGAGACTAGAAATCCCACATGGCAAGAAAGGCCAGAGTTCCTATGACCTGTTTATACTGAAGATGGAAGTGGGAGGGGGAGGGAGTGGAGGGAGGGACTGGTGAGATGGCTCAGCAGGTTAAAAGGGGCTTGTAGCCAAGCCTGACAAGCTGAATTAGAGAGAACTGATACCCACAAAGGTGTCCTCTGACATCCACATGCATGCCACGAGCCCCCCCCCATGTACATTAAACAAATAAATAAATAAATACGGGGAGCATGAAAGGCTTAGAAACCTAAGCAAAGCTAGGACTATCTTCTTAGCGTGCAGAAGAGGGTGAAACCCCACCAGGAAGAGACACAGTCTTCAGGCTACAGTGTCACGGAGGCAGAGGACGGGGACATGGGTTCCAATCTGTGCCATGTCCTCAGAGCCCTGACATCGGTATTGCCAGGGACATCGAAGTCCCATTTTAAAGATAGTCAGAGCCAGTCCCCAAGGACTCAAAAGCAGCAGCAGACAAAATTGCCTGATTCCTGGATCTGCAGAGCTACTACTGGACAGAACTCTGTCCTCAGGGTGGCCCCAGGGTGACTGGGCAGTGAGGAGCTAGCTACAGAAAGTGGCCTGGAGGCAGAGCCCAGGGACTGAGCTTGAAAAACCTGGAATAGGAAACGTGGTCCTGCCCACGTTTCTGTTGTTGTAAAAAAAAAAAAAAAAAAGTGGCTTCCAGGACAGAAACCCCTGCCCCCTGCGCTGGCCTCTGTCACACAATAAATAACGCCTCAGAGGAGGGGTGGCCTGAGCCAGGCAATAAGTGATACCGCTGTCAGTCCCACCGTCCTGTTGGAAGAAACACTGTAATCATGCCACCGAACTCTGAGAAAGACATTTGGCAAATGAGTTCCCATTTTCACATTGGATTGTGCTGAGCATATCAATTTCCCGCGGGCCGGCCAGCGTTGGGGATGTGTAATTGATTGCCCGCGTTATAATAAACAAGCCGTGACAGGCGATCATTCATCACGGGCCGCTGAACGTTCCAGCGACGCCGCCGGGAGAGAGGGGAGTGCGGGAGCCAAGGAGAGGAGGAGAGAGCAACGCCCCGGAGGGCGGGGAGAGGGGACGCCAGGACCGTAATTCTTTTCATTATCTAATTTGTTCTTACTGGCCTGGGTCCTCCCGGAACCCCTCCACAACATAGGAAGCACCCCCTCCCCCAGGAGGTCTGGGGGGGAGGGGCCGGGAGGGGCGGGGCGGGGCGGGGCGGGCCGAGTTGTAATGTGGGTGGATTTGTCCAGGAAAGGGAGGGAAGGGTGTGTGCGCGCAGGACTTAGCTCCTTCAAGATCCGGCCGGCCTCCAATGGATGCTTTGGAAATTTAAATTTAAAATAAAACAAAAGAAACGTCAGGGGCGTTGTTTTAAAAAAAAAAAAATTCAAGAAGTCTTTTTATTGGAGAAAAGGAGAGAATCAGAGTTGGCATCGATTGGGGCTCTGGTAGCGGGTCCTGGTCCCTCCCGACCACCCTCCCCGGTACCCTGAGTGGTGAAGGTTCAAGGCGTGGGCCGGCAGGAAGGCGTGGACGGAGCTGGCTGGTGTCCACAGGTCTCGCCCTGCCAGTTTGCAGCCCCTTCCCCCTGCCCGCAGCATCCTCTCAGCCCTCCTGGGTACCAAAAGCAACCCTCCCAGGGCCAGGGAGGAGAAGGGCGGAGCCTGTGTTGACTGAGGCGTGGTCATGTTGGAAGGGGAGGGGCAAGAAAGGAAGCCCAGTGTTTCTGAGAGGCTCAGCATTGTTGCTTGGTTGGTTTGTTTGTTTGTTTGTTTTGTTTAATTAGGCGGCCATGGTGATACAAATCTTTAATATCATTACTCGGAGGAAGAGGCAGGTGGATCTGTGAGGCTGAGACCATTGAACACTGAAAGTTCCAGACCAGCCAGGGCTACAGAAAGACAAAGTCTCAATTTTGTTTTTTGGTGGGAGGGGGTTGTGCACATAGAGACTAGACTACAATTTGGGCAAGTCGATTCTCTCCTCCCACTTTGTTGGTCCTAATGGTCCAACTCAGGCATTCTGGCTTGGCTGCAAGTGTGTTTGCACTTGCCAGCCCATCGCCTAGCCTTTAGTATCTCCCAGGTGACAGAGAAGGGGCAGCTTTAGCAACTCTAAGGACCTGTATCTGAGCAGGTCACCAGCTCCCAACATGGCTGCCCTTTGTGCAAAATCCACCTTGTCCCCGCAGGAGGAACTGCTCACCTGGGGCCCCCAGGCATTCGTGGAGATGTCTGAGCAAGTCCATGAGCCTCTCTCTTCCCAGAACAGCACTGCCTACGACGTGGATCCTGGGGGCCTGGTTTTGCAGGGGAGAAACTGAGGCACAAGGAAATAAACGGACAACAGGAAAAACCAAAACTTGAACTTGATGGTGTAGCTCTCTAAAACACATGGGGGCTAGAGAGGTTGCCCAGTGGCTAAGGGGCACTCACTGCCCTCCCAAAGGGTGTGTGTGTGTGTGTGTGTGTGTGTGTGTGTGTGTGTGAGAGAGAGAGAGAGAGAGAGAGAGAGAGGGGGGGAGAGGGGGGGGGGGAGAGAGAGAGAGAGAGAGAGAGAGAGAGAGAGAGAGAGAGAGAGAGGGAGGGAGGGAGGGAGGGAGGGAGGGAGGGAGAGAGAGAGAGAGAGAGAGAGAGAGAGAGAGAGAGAGAGAGAGAGAGAGAGAGAGAAGACAGATAACATAAAATTTACCATTTTAAAGTGCGTAGCTCCATAGTCATGCGGTTGTGTGACCATCACTATTCCAGGTACCTTACCCCATACTCTGTTAGCAAATGCCCATCATTCAGCCCCACCCCTCCAGGCCGCCAATTCCTTTCTGTCTTGGTGGATTCTCCTACTCTGGCTGTCTTATAAGCAAAGTCAAAGGTGACCTTTGTTTCTGTTTTCTTTCACTTAATGGAATCTTGACAGAGCTCATTGGTGGCATAGCCGACATTAGGAATTCATTCCTTTTATGGCCAAGTAATATTCCATTGTGTGAATAGACCGAATTTTGTTAATCCATTATCTGTTGGTCAGCATTGGGGTTGTTGTCACTTTTTGGCCAGAGTGGATGTCTCCTAGAGACACGTGTGGATACTGTTTGACCATCCATTCTTTGGGGTATACACTTAGAAGAATAGCTGGATCCCGTAACAACTCAGCCTTCAGCTTGTTAAAGAATTGCCAAGCTGCCAACAATACTTGCTCATTTCCATTTGTTTTGTGATTGCCTTCCTAGTGGGTGTGCCTGGGTCCAGGGTGCGGCTCCCCTACCTCCCACTCCTCACCCCTGCCTCCTGCCCCCACCCTCCACACACCATGTCCCCACCCCCACCTCCCACCCCAGCCTCCTTCCGAGTCACAATGTCTAACCTAGAATCTTTCCTAATGCAGTGTCTTCCTCCCCTCTTGCCCATGGGTTCCGACTCCACCTCCTCCCAGACTGGACCATGTCCCCTCTAATGTACATCTTGCCCCCACAGACCCCTCTCTGAGGTTCCAGTTGGCTCTTGTTTTACATTTAGAGACAAAGTTTCACTATGTAGCCCAAGCCTGCCTCAGCCTCTGGAACACAAGGGCAGAGGGCGACAGGTGTGCATCGCCACACCAGCCTATGGGGCTCAGATCTCTCAAGCCAGCCTATGGGGCTCAGATCTCTGTTTCCTTATGCTTGCTGATTCATACCCACCATCTAGACTTATCTTATCCCGGCCAAGAACCTGTTTGTCACTCTCTGTGTCCTTAACCAGCTCCTGGTAGATTATATGTGGAGAGTGGGCAAAGAGACAATGATCCTTGTAAACTCTCTCTCTTTCTCTCTCTCTCTTTCTCTCTCTCTTTCTCTCTCTCTCCCTCTCTCTCTCTTTCTCTCTCTCTCTTTCTCTCTCTCTCTCTCTCTCTCTCTCTCTCTCTCTCTCTCTCTCTCTCTCTCTCTCTCTCTCTCTCTCTTCCTACTGTCTGCAAGGATTCACAAACTGGCATGCTTCTGGAACTGAAAAGGCCAGCTGTTGTTCAGAGCCCCCAGTGGATTTGACCAGGGGTCCTGGGCCTGATTTGGGGACTGTGTTCATTCTGCCCCATGTACTCCTGAAGGTCCAGGCTGATTATGATGTATTTGCTCAGTGTAGACATGAGCTGAGCGTCATAGCAGGGTGACCTCTGTTTTTTGCCAAACCATTCATTTTTATGTGGGTATGGTAACCATGGCAAGCTTCATGGCTTTCTACAGTTCTGGGTCAGCCTGAAGGTCAGGTCTGGGGGATGGTATGGGATAGAAACCTTATCAGCTAGAACATGATATCAGGACTCTGTATGCTCGTGCCGACCCAACGGGCTGAGAGAAGAGGGTTCCTTATTCAGGCTGTCCCCTTCCTCTTCGAGGATACAAGTGATTCTGGCCATCTCTATCCTGAGAAGTCCTTACTAGTCAAATTCCACCACATCCATCTGCAAGCAGGGGAGGCAGGCTCTGGGATGGGAAGCATCCCCAGCTTGCTGCTCTCCAACAGGGCAGCTGCAGGCGGGCTCCTTTGAGAGCCTTTCTACCTTTTTCCTGCCACTGCAGTCTCCATTTGTTTGATTAAGACAATTGATTTATTCATTTTTAGTGGCAGAGAGAGAGGCAGGGGAGAGAAAAATCCAACAAGCCATTTGTTTGATGCAAACATCTCTAGAAAAAGCTAGAAAACATTGTGTCATGCAGGGGTTCTTGCTACCACAGTCAATCAACTGTCCAGAGTGGAAGAGTTCACCTACCCAGGACAGGGGGTGGGAGGGAAGTCCCCAGGTGCTGAGGACCCAGGAGAGGACTCTGCTTCCCAACCCGTGAGTCTTCATGGCAAGGCTACAGGCACACTGACAGGCACAGTCAACCCCACCCCCACCCCCCTTTGTTAGTGTATTGCTTTGGAGGGAAACTTCTGGAAATCAGAGAAACTTGACACTGGCAGGGGAAGAATATTAGCAAGGAGGAATACAAACGTATTAGGAACTCTCTCTCTCTCTCTCTCTCTCTCTCTCTCTCTCTCTCTCTCTCTGGTGTGTGTGTGTGTGTGTGTGTGTGTGTGTGTGTGTGTGTGTGTGTGCACTGACCAGTTTGGTTAGCCAGCAGCTCCCCAGGGTCCACCAATGTCTGCCTCCCCAGCACTGAGATTTTAAACACACAACACCATGGTTGGGGTAATTTTCTCTGCTGCTGGGGATTTGAACCTATGCCTTCATGTCCCCAGGCATTGGCATCATCTCTTAAACTGTCCAGTTTCCCTGATGGGGAAAACCGGGAGTGTGGCTCAAAGGCAGAGGCAGCTCTCTTGCCTCTAGGTCACCGGGCTCTGGGCTAGATCTGAAACATTGAAAAGACCCACGCAAAGGCGAAACAAGAAGAAAAAAAGCAGAGACATCACTTTCTCCTGCTGAGCCTCCCTGAAGGCTGGGGATTTCAAAGTGCCCCACCCCCACCCTTCCTTACACTCCCACCGTCTCAAAGCCTTTAATCCCATGATTCTTCTGTTAGGAATTTAGCCCAAGAAGATCATGACAGACACCTTAAAGATGTAGTTACAGGATGTTTCTCACTTGGTGTAGATTATGGCTACAGATTGGAAACAGCCTCGGTACCCAATCAAGCAGATAAGCGAACTGTGTTCCCCTTGAAAGCCCTGCTCACAGCCAGTAAGAAAAAAGAGGGGAAAAGCCTTAGAGGGACACTGAGTTTGTCTGGGTTGGGAGGGGGATGTGTGAAGGGTAAGGATTTGAGTTTGGAAGGTCTATTCAAAACCCACTTAAACTAGAAACATTGTATCACTAAGATCTGGAAGTCATCAATGAAACCAGAAGCCGCATTCTGGAAGGGCAATTGCCTTGGGGGTGGGGGTGGGGCTCCACCTTGCTAGGAGGTAAGCAGAGTTTTGTATTAAAATACACTGTAGGCTGGAAGGAACCCGTGGCACTTGGAAGCTGTGGTGGACTCTGTTTGTTTGAGACACAGCCTCTGGGAGCCCGGGCTGTCCTCAATTAAATAGTGCTGGGGATGGAACCCAGGACAAACACCCTACCAACTCAGCCACTTATACCCTCCGCCCCACTGTAGGTCTTGAACAAGAAAAAAAACATAGCATTTCCCAGTCATAAGAAGAGCCAGTGTGAGTCTGTGGTCCAGGGTTTTATTATTGTTGTTGTTTTATTGGCGGGGGAGGGGGGGGCGCTCTGCTTTAGTGGAATTTGAGAAAAAAAGTCAGAGTTTCTTGAGAATTAGAGAACCCAGGTTTTGGGAAGCCTTGGGTTTGTTCTCAATGCTCTGTTAGGAAAAGTACAGTGAGGATATCACCTGCTCACCTGCTTGGGGTTCACGGGACGACATTGGTTGAGGTGGCAGTGGTCCTCCGTGGGTCCTAATCCCTCACTCACCCAGGCCTAGTCAACCTGCTTGGCACTTCTATTAAGATGTTAACCACACAGACAATCTTCTAGGAGAACCCAGGACTCCAGTTCACTTCTGAAAGTCACACCTAAAATCTCATTCATTAATTCACCTAGAGACAGCTATACTGTTTGTGTAGAAATGGACAGGATGCAGTACACAGTAGTACTTAATAGCTATCCGTGGCCTAAGTGTGGTGGCATACACCTTTAGTCCCAGAATTCAGGAGGCAGATCTCTGTGAGTTTGAGTCCAGACTGGTCTACATACTAAGTTCTGGGCCAGCCAGGTCTACACAGACCTGCCTCATAGGCAGGCAAACAGACAGACAGACAGACAGACAGACAGACAAACAGACAGATGAGAGAATCTGAGGGAAGGGAAGCAGGGGGGAAGAGAGAGAAAGAATATAGCCTCGAGTGATCCAAGATTAGGTGTGAAACACAACCACAGCCTTTGTTTGCTGGGGCTCCAAAGGCCTTGTTCTGCAGGCCCAGGCAAGACATTCCACAGAGCCACCCAGATGGGGGAAAGCAGAGTCCTGGGATCTCTCATAAAGAGTGTCCCATCCTCCTGGACTGAACCTCCAGGATGGAAAACCCTGATATAGCCTGGAGAGCCCTTGGCAGAAGGGAAAGGGGCCACAGGCAACCTGAGACAGTGGATGTGGATGCTGCCTGAGGGTAGGCATGAGCCAGGGAACCAGAGGCCATGCCTCTAGTCAGCCCTGGCCTCTCTACTTCCCTTTTGGGGCTACTCTGCCATTTCCAATGGTCACTGCCAAATGACCTTAAATCCAAGAGCCATCTTCTTCAGTTAAGGAACTTGGCGTTGCTGGGGGTGGGGTGTGTGGGGAAGAAGGGGGGGGAGAGATTGAGGCACTGTGTCCCTTTAATCACAGGGTGGGAGAGGGGGGAAAGTTCAGACAGGGCCCTGAAAAATGGGCAAGCCGAGCCTCTTTGCAAGCGGCCAGCCATTCTTGGCTTCCCTCAAGTTTCTCTTGGCCCAGACCCGCTTTGAGAAACCCAGGAAGGCTCGCTTGCTCAACAATTCGCTTGGCAACTTGGCTTCAGCTGACGATTTTTAAAAGGAAGGGGAGGAGGGAAGGAGGGAGGAAGAAAGAGAGGGCTGAGGCAGCTCAGTTGATATGGGTGCTTGCCTAGCATACCAAAAACCCTGGTTTGGACCTGGGAGATAGAGACAAGAGGACCAGAAGTTCAAGGTCATCCTTGGCTACATAGTTCTTCTTCTAGACTGCGAGATTTTGTCTTGAGAGAGAGAGAGAGAGAGAGAGAGAGAGAGAGAGAGAGAGAGAGAGAGAGAGAGAGGCCTTAACCTCTCTGTGGATCAGATGAGAGGAAGGGGGTGGAGGGATTGGGAAGAGAGGAGGGAGGGGGAACTGGGATCGGAATGTAAAAAAAATAAATTAATTTTAAAAAAGAAAACAGAAAGGCCACAAGGTCCCAAAGTGACTGTCTTTGGGAGTGAGGGTAGAGGACTAAGAGAGATGCTTATAAAGCTCCCATGGAGAGACTCTGCCAGCTGTGACCAGCCACTGCCTAGGCAGGTCTAATTGAGTCACTGAAAGAGCATGGAGATAATTATCAACCAGAGGGCTGGGATCCTACACGGCTTTACACCTTTCCTCCGAAGCATGGCTTTACTCTCAGGCACGTTTCAGCCTCCCTGCCACACATTCCATCCCTGCCTAATCTCGCTCCCAGCCTGCCCCCAGCAGCAGGCGGCAGCATCCTCAGCCTAGGACACAGGCTGCAGGGTTCAGCCCCTACCTGTAACAGGACACCCAAGCCCACACAGTTCAGCCATACCATCAGAGTTAAATGGATGTCGCCTGTGGCTCTGGGACTTCTCCCAACCGCTCTGTCCTCTGTCCTTAGCAGGTTTGTTCCTCTGAATTGCCTACAGGAACCTGACCTGCACTGCTCTCTAACCACAGACAGGAACATAGTGAGGCAGCCCATCCAGTCAGCTAACTCCGGGGAGCTTAACTCAGCAGCTCTGGGGACACGAAGTCAGAACACACGGATGGCAAAAGCAACTTGACTAAGAGCACCCAAGGCACCAGGCTCCGTGAGTGTGCCCAGGGAGAATTCAGGGCCACCTGCCTTAGCCTGGGGAAGCACCTTCGCTGTCTTCATTTTCTTCTGCTGGGGACACAGGTGACAAAGTGCTGTGGCGTGTCCCTGTGACTTGGGGACATGTCAATCACTAAGGCTTTCCTACCCTGAATTGTGTTTTCAGATAGAATAGAATGCAATGATCATGGAGTCCCTCACAGCCCTGGGGTCACAGCGGGGACAGGAGGCAGCTAGATCTGCTCCTCAAAGAATACAGCAGCTGGTTCCTGTCTTGCAGAACTGGTTAATTAATTAACTGATTCTGAGATAGGGTTTCTTCATGTAGTCCTGGCTATCCTGGAACTCACCATTTAGATCAGGCTGGCCTTAAACCAATCTTAGCGCCTCAGCCTCTTGAGCGTTGGGATTACCCTTCAAGAGCAATCTAAAAAGTACAAGAAAGTAGACGGGGATGGCACTGTCATCCTAGTATTTGATGGGTAGAGGCAGGAGGATCAGGTCACCCTTGTTCACTTAGTGAGTTTGAGTCAAGACTGGAGGATTACATGAGGCACTGTCCAGAAATAAATAATTCATTCATACATACATATAGCAAGGCAGGCAGAAAGATCTCTGGGGGCAAAGGGCTATGTTTCACCAAGAACAGTGACAGTACTCAATGTCACAGGGCCTCAAGGAGGATCTAACTCATGTGTCCATCTATGCTCTGGTTGCTTTCAAACAGTGTGGTCTTGGGTGAGTGAGGTTGCTGTCCCATACCTCTGCCTCCTCAGGGGCAGCTGGGATCCACCCAGAGGATGGGAAGGAAGATGCATGCACACTTGGAGGTCCCCTGGTCTCCTGCCACGCATGCCCAGGTGGACTGATGGAGGGGGCCTTGGTACCATAGCTTGCCAGGGGCACCACATGGCTTGCTCTCTCACACACATATTTACTGGAAAAATGTTTGTGTCTGTGAGGCTGGTAAGACCCAGAACAGCCTTTGAGAGTATCCAGCCAACTGAATGTAATGAAGCCACACTCCCAGAAGCCAGCCCCATCTCAAGACAGAAACACAAGCTTTAAAAGTCCCCTGGCAGCTTGGAGCAGCCTAGCTTCTGTGCTCTGTGCCACAGTCCCAACTGCTCACAGGTCGGTTCCTTAAGCTAGAAGCATCCTGGTCCTTCTCTGACACCTCACCTGGTCTTTCTCCCCAAAGCTGAAGATACAGGACTATTGTTTTTCTGCGGTGATTTGAAAGAAAATGGCTCCCTAGGCTCCTGCTGATCCAGATGTAGAACTCTAGGCTCCTTCTCCAGCACCCTGTTTGCCCACATGCCGCCATGCCACCCACCATGATGATGATGAACGAAACCTCTGAACCTGTAAGCCAGCCCCCAATTAAATGTTTTCCTTCATAAGAGTTGCCGTGGTCATGGTGTCTCTTTGCAGCAACAGAAACCCTAAGATAGATACCTTTCAGCTTGGTTTCTTGGAAGGTCCCAGAGATGCCATCTTGGACAGTCATTGGGGTGGAGCCAGGTACTGATTGTCCAACAGGGGGCAGCAGAAGGCCACCTCTGCATCCATATTTACTTTCAGACATTTCTTCTGCAACTTCGAGTCCTGATGGGGGTTAGAATGGTGAGCGGGCCAGGTAAGAGTCAGACTATACATACATGAGTGAATAGACACAAAACAGCTACAGACTGTAGTGTTGGGAAGGAACTGTGGATAAATAATAGTGAGGGCTATGCTTTCGAAAAGTCACAGATGTCCTGAGAAGGTGACAGTCAAGCTGAACATTGAAGGATGTGGCAATCCTACCTAGAAGATCTAAGGCCAGAATATTCCTGGGCAGGGTAGGAAGGGGAACGCTTAACAAGGTCAGGGTTACTGGGGTAATGAACAAGAAAGATGGTGGCAAGAGGTAGGGTAGAAGTGTCTTCTGGGTCATGGAGGTCCTCGTAACAGGCTCAGATGTTACTCAAGGTAGCTGGGAAGAGCCAGTGATGAGGTGTGGGCTCCAAACAAGGGCTTGTTGAGTGGAGAAGGAAGGAATTAGGAGCATTCTTCCTTTGGAAGCTCCAGCATCCACGTCTCTGCCATCTCTGAATCCAGATGGATTCCCCAGAATTTCACAAACCTCAGCTGGCCCCTTAGCAATGATGCCAGCAAAGAAACTTGATGGGAGATGTCATTCTGTAAATATGTTTCTCTTATTGGTTAATGAATAAAGCACTGTCGGCCAATAGGGAAACAAGATAGGTGGGACCAGGAGACAAGAAGTATTCTGGGAGATGTAGGAGGGGAGTCAAGATGTGATCTCAGAAGGAGGTGACTCATGAGTCTGGCGTTCTTGGTAAGGTAAGACCATGTAGAAATACTTAAGATTGATAGAAATGAGTTAATAGTTAAGACAGAGCTAGGGAATAAGAAGCTCTAGCCATTGGCCAACAGCTTTATAACTAATAGAATCTCTACGTGTTATTTTGGGACTGACTTGGCTCTGGAACCACATTGGTGGGAAATAGTGCTCATAACAGAAACCCCAAAGAAATGGTTGGTTAAAATCACATAACCGATGGTAGAAAATCTGTGTAACATTCCTGAGGCCCTAGGTTCAATCCCTGACATTAAACACACACACACACACACACACACACACACACACACACACACACACACACACACACACGGGCCTTTAATCCCAGCACAAAGTCAGGTAGAGTTCTGTCAGTTTGAGGCCAGCCTGGTCTACAGAGTGAGTTCTAGGACAGCCAAGGCTACACAGAGAAACCCTGCCTCGGGGGAAGAAGGAAGGAAGGAAGGAAGGGGAAAGGAGGGGGGAGGAAAAAAGGAAAAGAAAGGAAGGAAGGGAGAGAGGGAGAGAGAGAGAGAGAGAGAGAGAGAGAGAGAGAGAGAGAGAGAGAGAGAGAGAGAGAGAGAGAGAACTGTCATGGCCTCCAAGAGTGTGGCAGTATTGTGTCATTGGTGTCCTATCAATGGCAGAGTATAGCACCAGATGTTTGAAACAGCATTCCCTAATATGGTACAGTAGAAGGCCCTGGTCCAGCTGACCGTCTCCCATAGTGTACCTGGGACAATCTGTGTCCCTTCTGGGTCGCCACTTACTCCAGTGAGTGAATGAAGACAATGCCACACCCAGCTGCACCCTGGACTTATGTGAAAAGCATGTGTGCTGTGTTTGTCTGTGTGATAGAGCATGCACTTTCAAAGGACCAGACCACCTTGGTTTCCCCAAGGCATGCACGATTTGCCAAAGTTTAAAAGGCAGAGGAAGCTTGGTAGTCGGATCTGTGCTTGGTCTCCAAGCTGCTCTCTTGCTCTGGAGACTTAACTCAGGGTTTTCTTGCTGGTTCTTGATCACCTCCTCCAAGCCTATAACCTGCTTGGCAGCAGGAAGCTGTAAGCACTGGTGTCTTACCTTCAAAACTCCACCAGACTGCCACCAGGCCTGGTCCAGTAGGTCCCTGAACTCAGAGCCACATTCTCCCCAAGATGTGCTCACAGCTATCAAAGGCTGAGAAGAAACGAGAGGCACCGACTGGGTGTATGCTTTCTGCCAGCCAGCCACGCTCTGACTCCTCCCTGATAGTAAGAGGCCTTGACCAGGTCCCCGGCAACTGGAGGTCATCCCCAAGATGTGAAAGCTACTGCTAGGGATTGCTGACACCATGTTCTGCCCAAGAAGTTTTGATTTGCAGGGAGGAAAGAGATACAGGAGCTTCTGCCGGCCCCCAGGCATCCACTGAAGGATGACCCCGGGGGATTTATGTCTGCCTCCTCTTGCACCAGCACAGATCCCGCATGGCACGGGCACTTAACAAAAGCAGTAAATAAACACTGGCCATTCCCAGCACCTCGGCCTGACACACCCTACGGGATCCTAACTGCACACTCGCCTCTCGCCCAGCTAGTCCCCCCACCTCTTCTGGGTAAGTCGTAAAGTTAATGATAGCTTAGGTAAAGGGAGAATCTTCGCTAGGAATAGAAACATCCATAATCATTTCTTCACCTTCATCTCTGAGATTCAAAGGGGACAGGGGAGAAAAGGGACTCCAGCGGTCCCCACTCCCTCCTGCCACCTTGATGTGGCACGTCCTGGAATCTGAAACCTAGAACAGGAAGTGGTTCTGGAGAGCAAGCCACTGGCAGGTGGAGTCGGGCAGCGGGATGTCCTCTATAGACAACTGTATTTGATCTGTCCTGAGCCTACTGAATCATCCTTTTTTGTTTGTTTATTTTTGCCTGGAGGCAGAGCAGATTCCTCTAATCGAGCTGCAAATGTCGCAACAGTCCCTCTGTTCTTGAGGTTTGGGAAAAATCCCCCTTCCTCCTGCGGACCACCTGGGAACAGGGAGTTCGGGTGACGTTTCCACAATGCCCCCCCCACGGGGGTATGAGTCAGGGAACGCGGTGGGCTCGGAGCTGCATGGCCTGGCAGGCTTTGACTCGCTCACCTCCCTGGGCTTCTAGAACAAAGCCCTTCTGGGTGAGAGGTTATGCAATGGGGAGAAGCCTGTAGGTGGGGGCAGGATCACGTGACCTGCCCCGCTTCCTTGGCACTGACTAGCCTGAAAGACTGTGTGGACCGGAGTCACCAGCTCAGGTGCCTCATCCATGGAATTAATGGCCTTAGTATTAACGCCTTTAGGAAGAAAAATAGCAACAGGTGTGAAAAAAAAAAAGGACCAACCAATACAAAACATACAAAACAAAACCAAAAGCGTGAGTGCTCTGCTAAATTAAATTAAAACCGCTCTGAACTTGGCAGTGAGGCTGGGCCCTCTCTGGAGATGGATGGCAGAGTTTCAGAACTTGAAAGCCAAGCATGGAAGTGCTGTAATCCCAGTATTTGGCAAGACCGAGACAAGAGGGTCCACAGTTCAAAGCCAGCCTGGGCTATGTATGTGATCCGGTCTCAAAAAAAAAAAAAAAAAAAAAAAAAAGCAAGAGGGGAAAGAAGGAAGGAAGGAAGATTCAGGGGAGACAAATATTTCAATTCTTTTGGCAACCAAAAGAGGAATGGGCCACCTCCAATATTTTTATTCCACCTTTGCAAACCTATTTTCATGTGCGTGAGGTGGGGCATTGGAGTAGGGGGCAAGTCCTACTGCCTTCCGCCTTCTGACAAAGTGGCCCCCTGCTAGCTGCTAGCTCCTTATTCAATGCCAGCACATAATTCACCACCCCTTCCTGTCGCTAATCCTTGCCTTGCCAAGGACAGTCAAGGTCAAAGCTACTCCTTCAAATCTTAACAATGGTAACAAGAACCAGCTTCTAGCCACGTGGTGAACAAGCACTCGCCACTCTACTGGCTAAGTCCCTCTGTCAAGGTCCCTGAGCCTCCAGCTAGGACCCAGCAGAGGAGACCATGAACTTGCCCAGAGTCTGAAACAGCTGCTATCAATCACGCTGCCTGCCTGGTGAGTGTCAGAGCAGCTCTGCAAAGTCCTTTTTAGCCTCGGTTTGTGAACAATAAGCTGAGGATAGGAGCTGGAGAGATGGGTCAGTGGTTAAGAACCCTGGCTGCTCTTCTGTGGGACCCAGGTTGGATTCCCAGCAGCCACATGACGGCTCACAGCTAGCTATCTGTAACTCCAGTTCCAGGGGACCTGAGGCACTCTTCTGGCCTCCCTGGACATCAGGCACATACCTGTGCACAGACACACATGCAGACCAAACACCCTGACCTGGGTCAGTGTTACTATCGCAGTGATGAAACACCATGACCAAAGATACTTGGGGAGGAGAGGGTTTATTTAGCTTATGATTACACATCACAGTTCATCATCAGAGGGAGTCAGGACAGGAACTCACACAGGGCAGGAACCTGGAGGCAGGAGCTGATGCAGAGGCCATGGAGGGAGCTGCTTACTGGTTTGTTCATCGTGGCTTGCTCAGTCTGTTTTCTTTTAAAACCTGGGACCACCAGCCCAGGGATGGCCCTGCCCACAATGGGCTGGGCTGTCCAAATTGATCACTAATTAAGAGAATGCCCTATCTTATGGAGGTTTTTTCTTAACAGAGACTCGGAGGACTCTAGCTTGTGTCAGGTTGACAAATCTAGTACACAGCCATACACAAAAAATTAAAAATAAATATGAAGAAGGAGAAGGAGGAAGAGGAGGAGGAGGAGGAGGAGGAGGAGGAGGAGGAGGAGGAGGAGGAGAAGAAGAAGAAGAAGAAGAAGAAGAAGAAGAAGAAGAAGAAGAAGAAGAAGCAGCAGAGCAGCAGCAGCTGAGAATAGGGTGGGCGGGCAGTGAGGTATCTCATCTTAGTGGCTAAGGCTCTGACCATCAATCCTGGGTGTCCCCCCTCCAACCTGCATGGCAGAAGGAGAGAAGCCATCCCTGCAAGTTTTCCTCTGACCTCCACAGCTCAAGGTCACACACGCTTACCCAGTGTTCTGTTTTGTTTTTTAAGCCCTTTAAAGTCAAAGCCCCACAAACTGTCCCAGCCAAGCTGGAAAGACCACTTATTAGAAAGGGGTGTGGAGGCTAAGAAGGCTTTTCTTGTAACTTCTATTTGGAGCTGAAACTAAAGTAACGCTCACATCTGTTAGAGAAGTCAAAGATACCCCAAAAACTCAGGGACCAAGAGACATTACTTAGTACAGCGGTCTGGCGCTGGGCTTTGAACCCAGCACCTCACATATGCTAAGCAAGTGGCAGAGGCTAACTTGATGGATGGTTTATTTTGAGACAAGGTCTCACTATGAAACCCTGGCTGGCCTGGAACTTATTATGTAGACCAGGCTGGCTTCAAACTTGTGGAGATCTGCCAGCCTTTGCCTCCTGAGTGCTGGGATTAAAGGTGGGACTAATAGAATGGTTTTTGTTTTTTTTTTTTAAGCTTGAAATACACGCACACAAAGTGTGATCCTGTCTGGTCTCTAACGCACTAACCCTGTCCTTTCCCTAGGGCATGCCTGGAGCCTGTAATCTTAGAGTATGGCCACCAGGAGGCAGAGGTAGAAGAGTGAGGAGTTCAAGGCTATTCTCACTTTGCACGTGGCTTACCTCAATTCCTGTCTCCATTTTTGTTTTCATTATTGGATTTTTGCTTTAAATTCTTGAAGATAGTGAGGGGGTTGGTGTTGTTGGTGTTGTTGTTATTATTATTATTATTATTATTATTATTATTATTATTATTATTATTATTATAAGGCCTGGCCCCACCAAGCTACGCTTGCACTGTACCTCTGAGACACATCCCCAACTGATAAAATGTAGTTTATCCCGTCACAGAGATTTTAGGTTTGTCCTTAATTTTGCACTTTGGACCTCGGAGTTCCAGTCCTTTGAACTGTCCTTGAGTTCCACTCCTTTGAACCGGAGTTCCTGTCCTTGCTCGACCCCCCGCTAGGTTTTGCGGGTGACTTGGATTTCAGCCTCACATACTTGGGAGGTACAGTCGTACCGAGCTCACACAGCGGCTCAGAGCGGTTGAGGGCAATCCTGAAGATCACACAGCGCAGGACCTGGGCAGGAAGTAGAGAGGAACATGGAGATCCCCAAACGGGGAACTACCCAAGCTGCGGCAGGGGACTGACCAGTGAAGGGCGTTCAAGGAATTCCTGGAGGGCGCAGTGTCCAGCCTGGTTTCCTGAGAAACGTCGAGGTGACTCTGGGCGCCCTGGAGGTGGGCGCGCTGCGGGCAGAGAAGCCGCAGTAATGAGCGGAATTGGGCTTAATGGGGTTCGCACGGATAGAGCAGAAATCAAATTAGGGCCTAATTGGCAGGCGCGAGGCAGAGTGTGGCGCGGCCCCTAGGGACCTGAAGGACCCGGGGACGCCGCGCCCCACGGGGGGATCGGAGGCCTGGGAAGGCAGGTGACCTTGACCCGCTCCGGAGGGCAGCTTACCTCGCTTTGTGGGTCGGTTTTGGAGAAGAAAAGGACGAAAGCCCCGAGCAAGGAAGGGGTGTGGACGGACCAGAGGACCTGAGGAGCGCAGTGACAGGGTCGCTGCTGCAGCAGGCCTGCAGAGCCCCGTGCCCCTCCGGTCCCTGCGTGTATCTGGGAAGCTCAGAGAGGGTGCTGGGTTTACCCGGGGCCACCCCGCCGCATCGCGGAGCTCAAAAGCTTCAGCCAGCCCCGCTAGTTCGAGTTTCCGCCACAAATTCTGCACCTGCTTCGCCGTTTGCTCTTCTCCCCGTTTTTTCAGGCGCGTTGAGTTTCTCCCGAGACACAAGACGGTTCTAATAGTTTAAGCCCAAGACGCAGGGCTTCGAGGTTTTTCTCAAGCAACATTCTGCTCCGGACACTTTCCCTGCAGTAGGCTCCGCTTCCGCTTCCTCCTGGGGACTGGGGGCAGGGCGTTCAAAATGGAGAGAGCCCATGGGTGAGCTGAGGGGCTTCCGTGAGAAACTTTGGGGGATATTTCATGCATCACTTTCTCCATTGCACGTACGTGGGCCCCCTCGAATCTGTTCTTCGAGGCAGCGTGTGTGTGCGTGCGTGTGTGTACTGTGTGTGTGTGTGTGTGTGCACGCGCGCGCGTGCGTGTGTGCGCGCGTGCGTGTGCGCGCGTGCGTGTGCGCGCGTGCGTGTGTGTGCGTGCGTGTGTGTGTGCGTGTGTGTACTGTGTGTGTGTGCGTGCGTGTGTGCGTGCGTGTGTGTGTGCGTGTGCGCGTGCGTGTGTCTGTGTGTGTACTGTGTGTGTGTGTGTGCGCGTGCGTGTGTGCGCGTGCGTGTGTGTGCGTGCATGCGTGTGTGTGCGTGCGTGCGTGTGTGTGTACTGTGTGTGTGTGTGCGTGCTTGTGTCTGTGTGTACTGTGTGTGTGTGTGTGCGTGCGTGTGTGTGTGCGTGTGTCTGTGTGTACTGTGTATGTGTGTGTGTGTGCGTGCGTGTGCGTGCGTGTGTGTGTGTGCGTGTGTCTGTGTGTGTACTGTGTATGTGTGTGTGTGTGTGTGCGTGTGTGTGTGTGCGTGCGTGTGTGTGCGTGCGTGTGTGTGTACTGTGTGTGTGTGTATGTGTATGCACATGCGGGGCACACCACGGGTGTCAGAGGTCAATCTTGTTTTTTGAAGCTGGGGAGGGGCGTGTCTCCTGCTGGCCTCGAACTCCCCAATTCCACTAGGCGGACTGGTCATGCAGCCCCAGCTATCCCTCTGCCCCCACCCCAGCAGTAAAATTACAAAGCAATTGCCACACACCTGGATCTCTTAATGTGGGTCCTTAAAACAGAGCCCAGGGCCTGAGATCAAGCACAGGGTCTTGTGATGCAAGGCCAGCACATTGCCCACCCAGCCAGCTTCTCTGTAGGAGCATTTTCATTTGCGTTTTAAGGCTCAGAGAGGCATAGGGACTTCCCTAAGGTCACACAGCCAGGCCTGGTTGCACTGGCATTCAAACATGGGTGGCAATTGCTAATCAACAATGGTACCATCTGTCCCTAGGACTCTAGCCTAAGTGTGTCATGTCTTCCCGGGAAACATCCTGATTCCATCTGTGCTACAGAATCATCTTTGAGGTACGATGCACTGCTGACCAGTCATGGCATTCATTGGAACCAGACTTTTCTAGGTGGCAGTAGACTGAGAACATTCCAGAGTGTTTTCCAACATGTGTCTTGGGACAGAGGGAGCCAGCCTGTAAGAGCCTCAATCCATGTTTCTGCTTTGCCTGGAGCTTGAGTTCCTGCAGACTTCTCCCTCGTCCATGAACTCTGACCTGGAAGTGTAAGTCCAACGCCTTCCTCCCCTCAGCTGCTTTGGGTCATAGTGCTTATCACAACAGAAAAGCAAAGTAGAATGATTTGAGCGAGCCTGGGACTGAGTAAAGTCAAACTTGAATCTTGGAGGTGGGACCATTCAGAGTCTTTAGTAAGCTCACACACAGGCACACAAATATCCAAAAGTGCTGGTTTTGAGAAGCAAACCCCAGACGCGTGTGGTCGTGTAAGCTGTTCTCTTAGAGCACGGTACACGTCTGGGAAATGTGCCCTAGGGTGTTCCAGAACTTGGGCCAGGTAGGACGTAGAACTCATGCATGGCATTACCAGCTACTGTGGTCTCTTGTTGGGAGGGACATTTGCTGGTTCCACTCGCACAGGGAGCTGTTCACAGTGGGACTAGGAACTGCCAGTCTTCTGCCTCCCCAAATCCTTGCTGACACACATCCCTACCCTCTTAAAGCAGTTACACATATGTTCCCAGAGTTCAGGAACCAGCAGGCTTCAGTGTGCAGACAGCACAGCTGATGGGGTCCGGGCTGGGGTTGCAGCCATCACTCAGACAGGAGATGACTCCTTGAGCCTTAGCTCTCACAGTCTGGCTACGAGAACAACATACCTGCCGCCATCTTGATATGCGAGCGGCAGCTTGGGTCAGCCGAGACCAGCTGTGAAGGGTCTGGAAGTTTAGTCCCAAAGAACTTCAGCTCCAGAAGGCAGTAAGTAAGGACACATTTCTTTTTCCTCTTCATATTTTCAACCACACACCTGTCCTCCCTCAAGGTAATTGCCGTGGCGGAGTACATGCCTTTCTAGACTTTTCTATCCACAAACAAGTAAGTATGGAATTTGCTTTTTAAAATACAGGAGTCGTCTGAGGCACACCGTCTCTAACCTACGTTTCTCGCTTACCTATGCACCCCTTGTTTTCAGATTGGACAGCCCCATCTCCCTTCTCCATTACACTCACAAATATTACCCCTCAGGCACAGGGTGGCTGGCACACTGTATCTGCCACCCACAAAGCGGAGAAATCTGGCTGTGCCCGCTCCCCTATTAGATGCCTAGTGTACACAGACTGTCTATGTGCTGTGACATATCGAAAGGTGAAGATGACTTCAGAAGGAGGCCCATATGCTAAGGAGGCCCATATGCTAAGACCCAAAGGCAGGAGGCAGAGAGCACAAGCCAGCCTTTCTCTGGGTGTGGCCTCTCGAGTGTCTGACTTGATTAACTTTCCGGTCTGATTCACTTTGAAACGCGGCAGCAGGTGGAATGCTGCAGGTCTGATGTGGCCTGAGCCACTATACAAACAGGGGCACGGGCTACCTTAGTGCTGTTTTGTTGTTTTATTTTTGTGGTGCTGAATATTGAACCCAGGGCCTTTAACGGACAGGCTAGGCAAATGTTCTACCACTGACCTACATCATTCATTCTCCTCCTAGCATTCATTTACTTTTCTATATTTGACTTTTTTTAAACAAGAAAATTAGTGTGCACGTGGCACACATGAAGGTCAGAGGTCAGCTAATGGGAATCACTCCTGAGTTTCTACCATGCGGGTCCTGGGTTTGAACTTGAGTCATAAGCCTTGACAGCAAGTGCGTTTATGCATTGAGCCATCTTGCTAGCTTCAACTCTGTGTTTTGAGACAGAATCTTGTGTAGCCTGTGCTGGCCTACTTGCTCTGGAGCTGGCGACAACCTCGGTATTTCTGTCTCCATCTCTTGATGGCTACAAGCTGGCACATTTAGCTCATTCTTTATTTTAAAACAAGATCTCACTAAGTTGTCCAGGCTAGCCCTGAACTTGCAATCCTCCCACGGGCAGTCACACAGACTTACACATAATCAAAAATAGTAAAAATAAATCTGTTTTTTTTTTTAATTTCAAAAGAAGGTGGGGAGCCATAAAGAAACCTGATGCCCACCTCCCGCCCCCACATTTGCATCCACACTGGGCTCACCTACACACACACACACACACACACACACACACACACTTCTGATGGGAGATGTTATCCTGTAAATATGTTTCTCATACTGGTTAATGAATAAAGCACTGTTGGCCAATAGGAAAGCAAGATAGGTGGGGCTAGGAGACAAGGAGGAGGAAAGAGGAAGTAGGAAGGAGGAGTCAGCATGGAGAGCCCGGAAAGGTAGCCCGACAGTGCTGCTCTGGCTGGTAAGATGAGCCACGTGGAAATACTCAGAATAGTAAAAATGGGTTAATAATTAAGACAGAGCTAGCTGATAAACAATAATAGTAACTGGCCAACAGCATTGTATCAAATACAGAGTCTCTGTGTGTTATTTGTGACCGGTGCGGCGCTGGGACCAGGCAGGCTGGCGGAAAACATACACGCTACACACTTCTTTAAAAAGTGTCTCTATTTAACCCAACATATTAGGAGTATTGTTAACTTTATGTGTAATCAGTACCAGAACATTAACGTGATGGTTTATACTCTCTTTGTTTGCACTGACTTCAAAATCCCATCTGAATGGTAAACATTCCCTGGGAATACTCCATGCCATTTCGAGTTTATTATGTTTAAGGGGAGAAAACTCACTCACTCAACCAAGGTATATATGATGTGCACCCGCAGTCCTGCCCAGCATTGCTGGGGCTCAGGCAGAAGATTGGGAGTTTGGGGCCAGCCTGTGCTATGAGAGACACTAATTTTTTTTTAAGTTGGATGGATAGGTTTTTCATTTTCCATTTATTGGACAAGCCTTGAGGTGGATGAAGCTAGGGGCTGCTCAGCAGAAGGTAAATGTGTCGTGGGTGGAGTGGATGGGACAGGAAGCCCGGGCTTCACCCATCTCCGGTTACAGGATTGGAACCCTAAGGTGTTTTGATCCTCACAACCCCGAGACACCCCTCCCTTCTAAGGTGGGGCCCCCGCCTCTCCCCTTAAGGATGACCGGGCTTGGTGACTCATTTCTAGGGAAGGGATGTGGCTGAGGCATAGTGAGACTTCCACGCTGGGTCCCTCAGTGCACGATGGCCTTCTGCCAGCTCTTCTAGGTCATTCATACTGGGGAAGCCAGCTACCACATGACAGGCGCAATTACCTCATCCCAGAGGAGTTCCACGAGAAGAGGAACCAGCCAGTGACCCCATCAGAGGACCCACTGAGAGGATGCGTGGTTTTTTGTTTGTTTGTTTGTCAGCTTGACACAAGCTAGAGTTATCTGGGAAGAGGAACTTCAACTGAGAAAATGCCTCCATCAGATCACCTGTAGGCATGTCTGTATGATATTTCTTAATTAGTGATTGATGGGGGAGGGCTCGGATCATTGTGGGTGGGGCCATCCCTGGACTGGTGGTCCTGGGTTTTATAAAAAAAAAAAAGCAGACTGAGCAAGCCAGGAGGAGCAAGCCATTAAGCAGCAGCACCCGCCATGGCCTCTGCATCAGCTCCTGCCTACAGGTTCCTGTCCTGTTTGAGTTCCTGCCTTGGCTTCCATTAGTGATGGATTATGACCTGAGAATTGTAAACTGGAATAAAGCCTTTCCTCCCCAGATTGCTTTTGGCCATGGTGTCTATCATAGCAGCAAAAACTAAGAGTCAGAGCCCAGCCCCACAAAGGCTTTCCCTGGTGACCACTGCGGGCCACCTCTAGCCTGTGACTTCTTCAGATTTCTGAGTGTAGCAGGACTTTTCTCAGGCCACCAGCTCCTGAATAATGACATGGAGACTTTTTATTAATTATGAGAGCTTGAGCTTAGCTTAGGCGTGTCCCCAACTATCTCTTAAAACTTAAATTAACCCTTTATATTAATGCACATCCTGCCACGTGGCTCGCTGTCTCTCCTTGGTACTGTTCATCTGATTTCCTCTGCGTTTAGCTGGAGATTTCTCCCAGATTCTTTCCGAGGGTTCTTATCTCTGCCCGGAAGTCCTGCCTATCCTCTCCTGCCTAGCTATTGGCCATTCCGCTCTTTATTAAACCAACCAGAAGGTGCCTTAGGCAAGTGAGGAAGGATACAATACATCTTACAAATAGATTACCCCAACATCTGAGCTGAGACTACCATCTCTCTTGCCCCTGAGCCCAGCAGTTCCTAAGGTTTCAAGCCACTAATTAGCCAGGGAATATGTTGTGTAGCTGTAGACGACCAACATACAAGCCAGACTCTGCCTGGCTGGGTCTTGGTTGCTTCACTCCAGATTGGGGATTAAAGGAGCCTTGTGAGGCTGGGAAGATAACCAGCGGAGAACATTTAGCCAGCTTCATCCGAATGGTGGGAACTCAGTCATTATCACTGTCCTTCTGTTCTCTCCTCCTCCCCCTCCTCTTTACTCCTCCCCCTCCTCCTTCTCTTCTTCCTGCTCAGGGTAAAATATCCAGGGACATGGAGGGGCATCCATCATTGACAGACAGCCACAGCCAGAGCTTTCAGATAGCGGAAGATCCTCGGGGACCCACCCCAACCATCTCTCCTGTTGGCTCCCTCACAGACGACTGTGAACTAAGCTTTTCCAGAATGTTCTCCATCAACTGACTCAGCCACGGTCAAGCTTGATGCTATGCTCCTATGACTCTTGTCTCTCTGGGCACCAGAGGACTCTCCGTACACAGCTGTCCATTTCCCGGGTTCTTTATGGTCTCACACTCACAGAGGGCGGCCCCAAGGCTCCCCGTGCTGCGCTGTGATGTCCTGCACCCACTGTGCTCCTGCACTTGCATTTCTGGCTCTCAGTTCGGGGATGGGCCCATGATTGACTATCCTGCTGCAGCTCAGGCATCCTGGCCAATAAAAGCTTCCAGAATGAAGTGGTGTGACCGACCACAGAACAATGAGTCTGGGATGCTACACTAGTAGCCCCGGGCCTCAGTTTCCTTATCTGTCAAGTGGGGTCATAGCAATTGCCCTGCACTACTGAATAGCCATGAGCATCCAAAAGGGGGGTTCCTAGGGAAACCCTCAATGCTCAAGAGTGTCTCCTAAATGTCGCTGCGACCAGGACAATGCAGTGTGTGTCTGTGCCTACCACAAACACTGTGCTTTAACACAGGAGTGACTGTTTAGAGTCACGGAGACCCCAGACCAGACTCCTCCAAAACACCAGTGCAAGGATGCAGCTAAGTTGACTTTCAAAACTGAAAATCCACCTCTTGCCAGAGGCTCTTGAAGCCCGTGCCCCAGCCCCTGTAATATTTCTCCATCCCTATTTCTTTTTTCTTTTTTTTTTTTCTTCCTTTTTTTGTTAATGGCTTGGGGGTTTCAGCACTGTTTTGCTCAGCCACGCGGGGAAATGTTTAATGAATCCTGTGAATATTCATTAATGCTTTCTGATGGGGGAGGCCCTGCTGCCGTCCAGCGGGTCTCTGAGCACCAGGGTGGGAAGAGCAGCACACGCCTGATTGGTGCGATTTGTTTTCCATTCTGGTTGCCCTATTTTTCGAGACCTCAGGGGGCTTGAGGGGCCAAGCGGGGAGGCAGAACTATCTCTCTGCTTGGTCCCCCCTGGCTCCGAGAGGAGTTCTGGAAAGCCGAGCTGTGAAGCAGAAGATGCAGAAGCTGCATCCCCGCGCCCGTGCACCGCGGTAGACTCCTGATCCTGCATCCCGCGCCCGTGCTCCGCAGTAGCTCCTTGGGGGACACTATCACACACAGAGAGACATGCAGGGGAACCCATTGCAGGCTTGACAGGTGACACAATGGCCCACCAACAGGAGAATGGACAGTGAGAATATTCACTGCAAATCTCCATACAGTAAAGAACATGAATGACCAGGAATGTGGAATTTAAATGGCTGGGTTGGTTTTTTTTTTTTTTAGTTGAGATAAAATTCATATCGTAAGCCAGGCTCTAATATGCATGAGCGAGCAATGGTTTTGATATCTATTCACAAGACTCTACAATCACCCTTGCTATCTAATTCTGGGATATATTCCATTGTTGCTGTTCCTGTCTGTGCACCGCTCTGGGAACCCCTAATCAACTTTCTGTGTATTCAGGACGCTTGCTGTGAACAGAAATAACGAATATCTCTTTTACCCATCACTATTTCAAGATATGTTTGTTTATTTATTTATTTTAGGTGTTTTGAGACAGGGTTGGTGTCTCTGTGCAACAATCCTGGCTGTCCTGGAATTAGCTTTGTAGACCAGGCTAGCCTTGAACTCATAGAGATCCTGCTTACCTCTGCTGCTGCCGCCCCCACCACTACCAGGCTCTCAAGATCCATTTGTGTCATAGCTTTATTGCTTTGTTCTATTCCGAGGCTAAATAATATTCCATGTTTTATGTATCCTCTGATCCATGGGTGGGCACTTGAATTTTTTTTTCCATATTTTGACCAGAAATATAAAACACAGCGTTTTTTTCCTTCTCTCTTGCTTAGGTAAGAGAGGAGAGTTGTGAGAGTGTTGAAGCAATCCTGTGAAAGGGCCCAAACCAAGAGGCACTGAGACCTGAGCTCGGAAATAACTGTGCAAGGCGCCGTCTTGGGAAAGGGTACTCTAGCCCTGCCTAGCTTTGGTAACTGTTAGGATGGAAAAATTTAGCCTAACTCTCCAGACCCCAGGAAGCTGGGAGTCTTAAATCCCAGGCTGAAGGTCACCTTCTTGAATGTTTACGACAGCCTGTGAGTGAATGAACACAGGAAATGAGCCTTGTCGCCCCACCCAGAAGCCCGTGCGAAAGCAGACTTCCTGGGCTAAGTGCGGGCTTGGATTGTTTAAATTAATTGGTCCGCACTGGATGCTTAGAGGTTTCTCCTGAGTGGGAGCGTGAGGAGCGACGCTCTCGCGGGTCTTACATAACCACCATCCTGGCCGCAAGCAAGTGGACCCTGAGCTGCAACCTTGAGCCGAGCAGCTGGCTCCTGCGGGACTGATTCCCAGAGACACTAAAGATGTGGTCCATCTGTTTGTGCTGCATTTGCTTAGTTATGTAACGATGTGTTGCAATTGTTTCACCTTGCCTGCCTAAGGCACCTGGTTGAACTACTAAAAAGCCAATAGCTAGGCAGAAGAGGGGTGGGCGGGGCTGGCAGGCAGAGAGAATAAGCAGGAGGAGAAATTTAAGCAAAAGAGAAGAAGAAAAGAAGGAAGGAGAAAGAGAGGCACACGCCCAGGGCCGGAAGCCAGACAGCCACCAGACAAGCAAGATATACAGAAAGGAAGGAAGGGAAGAAGGGAGGGAAGGAGGGAGGAAAGGAGAGAAGGTAGGGAGGAAGGAAAAGAGCCCTGAGGCAAAAGATAGATAAAAAAGAAATAGATTAAAATAAGAGCTAAGATAAGGCTGAGCGTTCATAACTAATAAGAAGTCTCCATGTCATGGCTCAGAAGAAAGCCTGGTACAACTCCCCGTGTTAACCGTGGCTCTAGAGGAATCGAGCAGACGGGATGAGTATATATACAGAGGGGCTGGATTTACTAGACTGGCTTTGCACAACATGGTCTGGGTAGCCCAACAATGGCTGACTCAACCCTGGGAAGATGGAGTACCCGGTGGCTGTTTATCTCACAAAGCTCAGGGTTTCAGCAGTCCCAAGTCTCGAAGAGTCGTGTCACATCAGTAGTCTCCACTCCACGTCAGGAGGCTGAAGAAACTGGGTTCTGATGGCATCAGAGGATAGTGGCAGCACTGACAGCAGCCGTGGCCGCAGCAGGGTAGATTGACTCAACCAGCAAGGCTGGAAGGTAAGCAGGCAAAAAGCCAAAGCCTTTCCTTTGGGCTTCCTTATATCTGGGCCACCACACAGACAGAGGTGGATTTTCCTTTTTCAGTTAGCCTCAGGGAGAAAATTCCCTTGCGGATATGCTCAAGAGACCTGCCTCTTGGACGATCCCAGATCTTCTCAAGTTGACAACCAATAGTGACAGGACATTCCTGGTCAGTCCCAGGCTCCTCCCATCTGCCCCCCCGCCCCCCCCCCACACACACCTTCTCTTCCCAACCACCTTCAGTCCATGTAATTGCTTTTGTGTCTCTGTGACCCAGGATACCTGGAGAAACACTACTCAGGGGAGGGAAGGTTTACTTTGGCTGTTTCAGAGGGTTTTAAAGGGGAAAGGCAGGGTGGGGCCTCGGGTCATGGTGATGGGTTTATATGGCAGAGCTGTTAAATTCATAGACAATCACAGCACGGGGTCCATCCCTAGTGACCTACTTGTGCTGCCACCCAGGCCCCACCTCCTGACCTTTCTCCAGTCTCCTCAAATAGCCCACCCTACTGGGGAGCAAGCTTCCAATGCATAAGCCCGTGGGGACATTTTACAAATGTCCTACTTTCCAAGAGACTCAATTGCGTATATGCCCCTGGGGCTAGGATAAGTCTTGTCCCCTACACATTGGTTGGCACCCATCAAATAGAGTATATGGGTCCACAGACACAGCTAAGGGACAGGTCACCTGCAGGGCGTGCTTGGGTGTCAGATGGGACAGAATACAAAATCTGATTCCACGCTGACCTACTCCCAAGTCGGACTGACCTCAATGTCTTCCCCAGTGAAGCGATATCCCAGGGCTGTGGTGAGGATGGCTCAAAAGAACACACACCAGGCCCCCAAGCGGATAGTAACAAGGGCTGCCACTTCCGCGGGTCCAGCATCCTTAATCTTCCGGTCCACAGAATCTCAGCTCCACTACTTACACTACTTTAAAACCCTGGGTGAGTTATTTCTCCCCCCTGAGCCTCAGTTTCCCTATCTCTTAAATGGACCGTAAATAACATCTACCCTGGAAACACTGTGTTGTTGGCTTTTGATTTTCGAGATTTTTTAATAACAAGAAAAGCCATTTAAAGCCAGGCTCACACCTATGACTCCAGCAGACTCTTAATTAATTGTCACCGGATGCCTGCCTGGCTGACATTTATCGCGGATCCCCATCTTTACAGAAATCATAAATCTGGCCTGATTATCACCTCGTGCACGATTCTTCCCGAGGAGTCACAGTCTCTCTCTCTTTTATCTATCCTCTAAAATATGATCCAATTTACGAAATCTTTGACTTACAGCTCGGCTGGAAGCCCAGCTGGTGTGTAAAACGATACACATGGGCTGCACCGAAAGCCCCTCCAAGGCCAGTACCTTCCCAGCAGCCACCGGTCCTGTTGGTGAGTCACTCAAGACTGGGGGAGTTAGGATTCACATCTCCGGTTTGAAGGATGCATCTAACTTCCAACCCCTGAGAGGGAGAGTAGTCAACACGCATTCCACTCCCCCCGCCCCCACTCCAGTGTGGGTGGTTTATCAATGGCTGTTCTGAAATTTCCTCAAACCCATCAGTGAATGGTACCCACAGTTTCCCCAGCTGCAACGTGTGTGTGTGTGTGTGTGTGAGTGTGTGTGTGTGTGTGAGTGTGTGAGTGTGTGAGTGTGTGTGTGTGTGAGTGTGTGTGTGAGTGTGAGTGTGTGTGTGTGAGTGTGTGTGTGAGTGTGTGTGTGTGTGAGAGTATGTGTGTGTGTGTGAGAGTGTGTGTGTGTGTGTGAGTGTGTGTGTGTGAGTGTGTGTGAGTGTGTGTGTGTGTGAGTGTGTGTGTGAGTGTGTGTGTGTGTGAGTGTGTGTGTGTGAGTGTGTGTGTGTGAGTGTGTGAGTGTGTGTGTGTGTGAGAGTGTGTGTGTGTGTGTGAGTGTGTGTGTGAGTGTGTGTGTGTGTGTGAGTGTGTGTGTGAGTGTGTGTGTGTGTGAGTGTGTGTGTGAGTGTGTGTGTGTGTGAGTGAGTGTGTGTGTGTGAGTGTGTGTGTGTGTGAGTGTGTGTGTGTGAGTGTGTGTGTGAGTGTGTGTGTGTGAGTGTGTGTGTGTGTGTGAGTGTGTGTGTGTGTGAGTGTGTGTGTGTGTGTGTGTGTGTGTGTGTGTGTAACACCCTTTGCCAAGTGGTACCCATGCCCCGTACAATTCATGACCTGGACCCGGGAAAGTACCTGCCTCCGAGATAATGTGTTTGTCCGTGTCACTCATTGAGAACTCTGAGCGATTCTTGTGTGACTGACAAAAGCAAGGGATGGGGGTGGGGTGGGGGTGGGGTGGGGGTGGGGTGGGGTGGGCGGATGGCTCAGTCAACAAAGCTCTGAGTTTAATCCTCAGAACCAATGTTCAAAAGGCTGGGTGTGGTGCGCATAGCCTCAGTTAGGGCGGCTCTCTGCTGGCCAGTTTAGCCTAACTGGTGAGTTCCAGGACAATGAAAAAGAGATACTGTCTCAAAGGAGGTAGAAGGTGCTCCTGATAGTGACACCGAAGGTTGTCTGTCCTCTAATGTCAGCACGTGCTTGCACTCAAGAGTGTGCGCACGCGCGTTCACACAGGCGTGCGCGCGCGCGTGCACATACGCACTCACACACGCACACGTACACGCACGCACTCACGAATGCTTTACAAGAGAAAAGCAAAGGGCTCACCCACTGTCCTGTAGGCTCCTTTTTAATTTGGCAAGAGACTTCATCACGCAAGCTGCACCTTTCCATACTATCTTAAACCTGCATCTTCTGTGCACATGCTTAACTATTTTATATTCCTTAAGAGTTTTTATTACACTTATTTATTTAGGAAGGACGGCATGCCATAAAGTGACGCATAAAGAGGCCAGAGGCCTCTTTCTACAATGTGGATCCAGGTCAAACACAGACCATTGGGCTTAGTGACAAGTGTCCTGACCCACTGAGCCCTCTTTGCCAGCCAGCTTCTGAGCTATTTTACGGTCTAATGTTATTTGTAATCAAGATACTGAATGACACACGGCTGTGAATGAATCAGAAGCAATTAAAACAGTAAACAATCCAAGGGGAGTGAAATTAGACACTCACACTTTAAAAAAAAATAATTACATCCAGGTGTGGTGGCTCGGCCTTTACACCTAGCACTTGGGGGTTAGGGCCAACATAGCAAATTCCAGGCCAGCTGGCATACATAGCGAGACCCTGTCTCAAGAAGCAAGCAAACAAGTCGGGTGTTGGTGATGCACACCTTTGATCCCAGCTCTTGGGAGGCAGAGGCAGAAGGATCTCTGAGTTCAAGGCCAGCCTGGTCTATAAAGCTAGTTCCAGGACAGGCTCCAAAGCTATGCAGGGAAACCCTGTCTCGAAAAACCAAAAACCAAACCAAAACAAAACAAAACAAAAAACAAAAAAACAAAACAAAACAAAAAAAAGGCAAGCAAACACGACTTTCTTTCCAGTCTAATTCTTTTTTTTAAATCTTTTCAGATTATAATGTAATATCATTTTCCCCTGCCCCTTTCCTCCTCCAAACCCTTCAATGTACTGCGATGCTTGCTCTCTTTCAAATTCATGGTGTCTTTTTTCTTTAGTTGTTGACACGTGTGTGTGTGTGTGTGTGTGTGTGTGTGTGTGTGTGAGAGAGAGAGAGAGAGAGAGAGAGAGAGAGAGAGAGAGAGAGAGAGAGAGAGAGAGAGTGTATATGTGTGTGTGTGTGTGTGTCCTAAACAACCTCAGCCTAATTCTTATGCAATATATGGGATTTGAATAAAATTGGAACTGACCTGCTTAAAGCAATTGGTAAGAGCCAAGGTTCTCGGCAAATAGTACAGCTTGGGCTTGACGCCTTCCTCTTTGGGCTGCAGCAGGGATAAACTACATTTCCCAGCCTCCTTTGCAGGTATGTAGCCACATGACCCACCTCTATCCAATGAATGTGCATAGAAGTAATAGCCTGTGGGACATTTCTAGGCCTGGCTCATAAAACCCTGTTCCCTGTACAGGCTAATGCAGGATGGGTGGAGGCCGAGAGGTGTGCGCGGCCAGGAGCTGGAGGAGTCTGTTCCCACTGAAAGCAGGGCCATGCATTTGGGGTTTGACCCAGAGTGGGATAAATAAGTATCTGTGGTATTGGGTCACAGACACTTGGAAGTCCATTTATCACAGCAGCTGGCATTGGCTTCCCTGATAGTCTGATCCCTGCTATTTGCCCCAGTTCACCTTCATGGATTCTGGGCCTTTCAAGGCTCCCAGTGGGAACCCCGCAGGTGTGATGGGTGACCTGAGTTCATGACCTCTATCCTCTGTAAGAGAGCGTGCTCCTGCTCTCTACTCCAGCGTGCATCTAATGTACATGGACGCATCCGGCTTGGCAAAAGGTATTTCAGAGGCACGTTATGTTTGGTTACGAACAGCGTTTCTGTGTGTTGCTTCCATGCCTCCTGCGGTCAAGCCTCTCTCCAGTGGCGGCTCCACGGGAACCAGAGAAGCACAGAGGTAGCAAATCTGAAAACTCAAGCCCTCGCTACGTTCTCCAGGTGGGGCTGGGACTCCATCCCCAGAGTTACTGACCTGGAGAATGGATAATGCCTGATGCCTGGCTCCTTTAAACAAACAAGGAACATAATGCCTGCTCCCCCTTCCCAAGAATATGCATCGTCCCTGCTTTCCATCCCTCTTCAATTAAAAAAAAAAAAAAATCAGCTGAAAAATATCTGTTCTCTCTTCTCTAAACTGGGAAATGAGAGTTGTTTGGGGTTTTGTTGTTATTGTTGTTGTTTTGTTTGTTTGTTTTGTTTTGTTTTCATTCGAGACAGGGTTTCTCTGTGTAGCCCTGGCTGTCCTGGAACTCACTATGTACGTAGACCAGGCTACCCTAAACCCAAACACCCTCCAGTCTCTGCTGGGCACTCCACCACCGCCCTGGGAATTGTTTGAATTCTTTAATGACTTATATGTTCTCTGGCCCATCAAAGTCACCCTTTGGAACATTTCGTTCTGAGGAGGTAGGGGCGAGTGATGTGCATAAAGGGATGTTTATTGTTGTTGTTGTTAGTGTGTGTGTGTGTGTGTGTGTGTGTGTGTGTGTGTGTATTAATGCATATGTCCATGTTTGTATGTCCATATGTGTTTGTGGGGTGCAGGGACAAGGGCACCCTGAAGTTCACTGTCTGGCCAGCTGACCGGTGAGCTTCAGGTTCAATGAGAGGCTGTGTCTCAAGCGATGAGGCAGAAAGGGACAAAAGACATCTAGCTAGAGTTCTGACATGCCCGCCATGCAGGCTTTAATGGAGGAAGGTTCTGGGGTCTCAGCCCAGGGCCTCCTGACTATAAAATGGACCCATGACTGACTGAGCTATCCCCCAGTTCTCGATGTTACTATTTGGAGACAGGGTCTCACGTAGCTCAGGTTGGCCTCTAACTCACTGTGTAGTAGAGGATAAACTTGAACAGGATGCTCTGATCTCCTGATGCCACCTCCCAAGCTCTGAGGTTACAGGCATGTGCCACCACGTGCAGTTTTTGCGGTGGCTGGGTGATAATCTTTGATTGGTCATAATCTCCCTCCTCCTCCTTCTTTGCCTCCCCACCCCTGCTTTTATTTTCATTTTTGAGATAGGGTCTCATGTAGCCCAAGATGGCCTTAAATTCACCAGATTGCTGAGGATAGCCCTGTCTCCACCTTCCCAGTGCTGGAATTGCGAACACGCACCACCACGCCTGGCTTGTGTGGCGCTGGGGATAGAGGCCAGGGCTTGGGCAGGCACTCCAGTGGCGCGTGCTCTCCACCTCCAATCCCACCCACCCCTTCTCTTCTTCTTATAGGAGCTCCAGTCATTAGATTTGCAACCATCACAGCGTAATAACACTTCAGGGTCAAGCAATGCCACCCAGGTCAAGGGATCTCATGATGGATAGTCACATCTAGATGTCACCCACCACATCTGGCACAAAACAGGTGCTTGGGGGGCTTTCATGAAGAGGTGCTTTCCGGAGAGCACACATTGTGGGAGCACAGAACCTGGGTGATTAGCCAAGCAACAAGCTACTTCCCAGCCTTTTACCAGCGCATCATTTAAATCCTCCATTCTACCAAGGATGTCACACCTCATGCCCACCCAGTAGAGCAGTCAGTGGCAAGGAGGTCAGTTCCACAAGCTGACTCTGGGGGCGGGGAATTAGCTTTCCCAGAGGGACAAGGAGGTCCCTTCCATTTAACAGATGCCCCATCTCCATCCAGTGTCCTTCTGCAAGATCATCTGGCTGGCTTTTAGCCCCAGAGACTTTCCCATGCTCCCTGCTCAGCTGCCCAGGTGAGGTACACTTGGAACCTGGCAGCAAGAGGATGGGGAAAGTGAAGAGGGAAGGACAACTAGAGAAGGGGATTGGCCAGGGTTTCTCGCTCATCTGATGCTTAAGGAGCTGATGCTGCCCGGGAGCATCCTGTAGAGATCATCCTGTAGAGAGGAGACAGGGAGGTAGATGTGATGGAGAAAGGCACCCTTGCACAATTTGCTTTAAGTCAGCTAAGTCTATGCCAGACAACTGGTCAACTTTACTCAGTGACCTTTGAGGTGTTGTGCCGTTCCTTTGGGGCTTGTAATTACAGAGTGATTTCCGATGGAGGGCAGGGACTATGACATCCTACTAGCCCAGCAGGAACTTACCAGCCTCTTGGGTTCCGGTTTTGGAATGTGGGCAGGACCACTGTTAAAAACAGTTGCAGCTGCCAGTCAGGTCGATGCCAAGTATGGCAAGCTTGCCTTTACAGACAGCCCACAGGAGATGGCCACGTGCTGCCTTGGAATCCATTAAGGTCAAGTATGGGAAGTTCAGGCCATGCATGAGCCAGAAGAAAGACTGCCCAGGGCAGGTGCTGCCTTTTGCCTCTGCCCAAGGCCACCCGAGCAGCTTGTACCAACCTGGTTAAACAGGACCCAGGCTTGAGTCAACATAATTATTATACTCAAGGTGTGTTCCCTCACATATCCACTGCTCCAAAGAACAGGCCTCACCCCTCAAAAGCAAAGAACTTGGTAAAGGATTCAACCCTCTGCCCTATAGAAAAGGCAGAAGGTGTGTTTGCAGACGCACTATAAAACTAGCGACGTGAACGAAGGAGGCATTGTGTGGTAAGTGATGAAGCCTCCAGAAGCTAAAGGAATATTAACCCCAACTCAAAGCCCTTTACTCAACAGCTGTGGCATGATGGACATTAGACAAGGACGGCTTTCCTCCGCTGAACACAGTTGGTCCCAGTCCCAGCCTGCCTCCTATTTGACCTTGGCTAAGTCATTGATGGTGTAAGAGCCCAGCTTCTCCTCTAACAAATGGGTGTATTCCAAGGACCTCCTAATGGCTGGAGGGCAGATGACCTAACACAGGTCAAGGGGACCGGGTACCCTTAAGCCATGGCTAGAAAGTTGTTGCGGTCTGCAGGGAGAGCCACTGTTCTGGTTTGCCCAGTGCTTGAGAAATATAACTCTGCACTGAACTGTGGAAGGCCCTGGGCAAATGGGGGTGAGTGGGCCATTTTCTTCCTGTTGGTACAAACAGAAGCCCAGATGCCTTCCAAGAGGGTAGTACATTCTGAGGTCTTGCAGCCTGGGTTCAAATCCCCAGCATCCACATAAAAAGAAACCAGATGCTGCCTGAAACCCCATTCGTGTTGGAGGTGAGACAGGTGGATCTCTGGGGTCTGCTGACTGACATTGCGGCTCCAGATTCAGTGATTGTCCTGTTTTGAGAGAATAAGATAAAAAGTGTCAGAGCAGGATACTCACACACATGTACAGCATGAGTGCCAATGCGCGCGCGCACACATATATGTATACACACACACACACACTCACACACACACACGCACGCACACACACACACTCAATTTAAAAATGAAGCAACCGAATAAAGAGCTGCTGAATTGAACTAAGGGCTGAGTTGTAAACAGAAGCACCTCCCCCCATAAGACTGTGCCCCCCCCAGCTTGTAGTCTTGTCCGGCTCCCCCGTCATCACAACCACAGTGGCCGTAAGCAAGCACCTTTGCCTCCCCCTGCCTCAGTTTCCTGTCCTGAGGAGATGAGATCTAGCTTGGAGGAGAGCTGTGTGGTTTGCTGTTTAACACGTGTCAGGTTCTGGCATAGCTCCTGGTGCAAGCTGGATAAATAATAATTAGCATGGTCAAGCACTTGTCTATGTGTCACAGGCAGGCACGTTTCATCACAGCCTTGGGTGATGGGGAACATTTGCCCAGAGGTCACAGAGGAAGACATCCAGGTGCCAGGCACAAGGCACGGGAGGGCTAAGTTAGGCTAAAAAGGAGCCTGTGTGTACAGCAACCACTGAGCTGGAAAAATATGCCCCGGTGAGTGGTTTCGTTTCTCCCTGAAAGCGGTCTTCAGAAGCCTGGCATGGTAGCAATCAGAAGCTGAACCACAAAGATCACAAGTTCAAGGCCAGCCTGAGCTACACAGTGAGGCCTTGATTCAGTAAGACAGACGACAAACAGTCTTCCGAATGGGAAGGAAGTGAGCCTGGATTTCAGAACTGGGGTGTGTCAGAGATGGGGGTTAGGATGGGCGAGTGTGGCTCACTGTAAGGACTTTTCTGGGCCATAGGAGAGGGGGAGGGGGACGAAGAGGAGGAAGAGGGAGGAAGGGAGAGGCCCGAGCCATTTTCCCTTCTGAAGTCCCAATGAGAGCATGTCTCCCTGCTCCTCCCCCAAACCCTGTCCTCAGTCTAGATCTGCCCGTGTTTCTCTGACTGTGTCTTTGTCATAGAGACATCTTCTGTGAAGTCTCATGACACATCCCATCAGCCACTCCGGTAGCGCAAACTCTGGCATCTCCAACTAAGCCTCCATTATGCACTAAGTTCACTGTGAAATGAAGTTGTGGCTCCATATGCATGCATGTGCTCAGAAGGGGTGTTCTGCCAAGCCATGGCCTGGGGCACATGGAAAAGATGCCGCTGGGCATGGTGGCACATGCAGGAGATCTGAGCACTTGGGAGGTGGAGGCAGGAGGGTCATGAGTTTGAGTCCAGCCCAGACTTTAAGAAACCCAATCTCAGAAAAGGTAGTAGCTGGGGAGGCAGTGTAGTTAGCATATGCTCTTAATCCTAGCACTCAGGAGACAGAGGCAAGAGACTGTCTTAAGTTCAAGGTCAACCTGGTCTACAGAGTGAGATCCATGCCAGTCAAGGCTACAAAGTGAGACCTTGTCTCGAAATAAGTAAATAGAGAGAGGAAAGGGGCCTGGAGAGATCTCTCAGTGGTTAAGAGCACTGGCTGCCCTTGCAGAGGACCGGGGTTTCTCTCCCTGTATCCACATGGCAGCTCGCAGCCGTCCATCAGTCTAGGAGATCTAATGCCTCCTTCTGAGACCAGGAATGCACACAGTGCATTTATGGACGTGCAGGCTAAGCATTTGTACACACAAAATAAAGGCAAGCCTTTACTGAAGAAGGAAAAAAAGGAAGAGGAACAAGATCCTGGGGGCTTTGCTGAGCAGAACTGAGCTTTAATGCTTTTTGTGGTTAACTCAAGTGAGTCCAGGGTCCTTTCTGACCTTCAGTGTACTCTTCTGTTGAACGGGAACGACACTCAGGGTGCTGTCAGTCAGCTCCCCGTGGCTATAACAAAACACCTGGACTAGTTACCTCATAAAGGAAAAGGTTGGAGTTGAAGGTTCTGGTCCATAGTCCCATCGCTTTGGGCTTGTGGCAAAACAGCGTGGGAGTAGGTAGCAGGAGGAGACAGGTCAGCTATGGCAGGAAGCAGAAGAGAGGAGCAGAGACCTAGAGGACCATAACCCTGATCCCACGCTAAAAGATTCTACTCTGTCCTAATAACACCCACCTTTAAAACATGGAACTTGAATGAAAGAAAGAAGGAAGGGAGGGAGGGAGGGAGGGAGGGAGGAAGGAAGGAAGGAAGGAGAAAAACAGGTCCCAGAACTGAGCTTAACCAGCATGGCTTACATGAGGCTGGCACCCAAGCCAGGCACCGAGGGTCATCATTGTGACAAATGCTGGCTGTCTAATTCAGCCATTTCAACTTCACAGTCACCTATGATCCCATGTGAGATATGAACGTCCCCAACTGGGCCCTGTGAAAGCATCTCTAGGCCCTGGCTTCTTTAGACGCTTCAAAAGCCAGGGTGGGGTTTGAGGAGCTCTCGCCTCACCTGAGGCCGGCTCCTCTGGCCCAGCTTTGTAATTATAAAGGTGACAAAGCCCTTTCTGTATTTTTGTAGGAGTCAGAGATTGCCAAGGAGCTCATTAGCCACCCCCACCCCCTCCCAGCCACAGAGGGAGTGACATTCAGAGGCCATTCTAACAAGTGGCAGGAAAGGAGTTTATGGGTCCTTTTTGCCCCTCTCCGTACCCCATGTCCTTTTCTCCGTTTAGGGCTGGACTCCAGTGTTTCCTGTCTTGCCTTCTCTTTCTCCTTGTACTTTCCCTCATGTTAATTATATTAGTTGCCATGGAAACTGTGATGTCATTGGCACGGGAGGGCTCAATGACATCCAAAAGCACAGTTTACAGCGTGGCTTGAAATGTATTCCATGGCTCACAGCCTTGGGGAGTGTTGTGGGGGGGGGCAGTGTGTGGCGATTATATCTTGGGCACCATCTGGGCACACGGGGTGGGAAGTGTCAGGGACAGTGCTAGGTGGTTGCTTCTAGGTCTTGTAGAATCCTGGACTGGCGGGGGGATGGGGGGGCTGCTTTACCCTTGAAGCGTAAGCAGGGCACCTTGGATGCTGTAAAGAATTCTTTCTGACGTGGCTCCTATCAGCCCACCCTTGCCCCAGTTTGGAATTCGAAACGCTGCTGTGAGTGGAACCTCAAAGCCGTCCATGCAGAGCGGCTGTGTGTGCATTCCATGTGTACCTGGTGACAGAGCTGAGCTCCTGGGTGATGTCACGAGCAGCCCGTGGGGCACACGAGGGCTAGCACACGCCCTCGTTGCATGTGCAAACAGTTGCTCAGCCATCTGGACATCATGGTGATGATGCTGTGCAGGCACACGTGGCCATTGGTTCCCTTCTGTGTGGGGTAGAGCTGGGTGGCACTGAGGGGCCCAGTCTGTCTCCCTGTGGGCCTGGGGGCTCCCGGTACTGTTGTGTGTCCCTTGGCCAGGCAAAGAGCAGGGTGAACAAGCTCAGAGGTGAGGGCCACTGACTCAGTGGGCTTCCTGCCTGGGAAATTAATGCTACGTTCTCATGCCCTGCCATGCCACCTTGCAAAGACCAGTGGGCCTCCCTGGTGAAGTCTGAAGCCTTCATGATAGCGGTCAGCAGGGTCAGGGGCTGTCTGTAAGAATGGGGTTGGAAGAACAAGACAGGAGCCAGTCTGGGACAGTGGGTACCAGTTTGAGATGCAAAGGGATGCAACACAAAGGACCAAAGAACTAACTCCAAATAGCATCGCTGGAATAGATAGCGCTAGCAGTGGGGAAATCCCAGAAGGAACTTGGGGTTCTGCTTGCCCAAAGACCTCAAGCAGAAACAGTGACTGCCTGGCCTCCGTTCTGTCTTTCTGGACTTTGGCGTCTCTCATGCTCTCGGGTTAATCACAAAACCCACTTGGCTCCAAAGATCGCCATTCAACAACTGGGAGGCCCGTGCATGCCCACTGGCCAATTTTGGTCAGGTCTGGGCTGTATGGCAATAGGAAATGATGGCTGCCTACTGGACTAAGCTGGTGGTGATGGGTGTGCAGCTCACCAGGCAGAGCTCCGAACTGAGCAGGGAGTCCTTAGGCTTCCTTCAGCTCATCTCTTTCAGCTTCCCACTCAAGGTAACGGCTCTTCCTGTCAGCTCTCCCAGCTTCCATCCTGTGTGAGTTAGTTCTCATCTTCTACCATGTGGGTCCTAGGGATTAAGCTCAGGTCACCCTACTCCCCCAAACCATCTTTCCAGGCCCTAGGAAGGTTTCTGGCGAACCAGATTGTACCAGTGTCTGATGCGAGGAGCAGAGCTACTGGGAAAGGGGGTGTGGTGTGCATCCAGCAGGGAGCACAGAGAAGAACAAGGGGTGCGGGGACCAAAGTCCACGGCTCCTCATGCTGACACAGGGCAGCCTGTGACTTAGCCCCCAGTGGACGGCAACACATGGTTCTAGGAACCAGCCTTGCATATTCAATCACACACTCCGGTGCCCAGAATGCCCTGGGACCATGCTGCTGTGGCACTAACAACCGTGCCATGCGGATTTTAGAGGCCGAGAAAATGAGGCACGCAGGGAGTGACGTGGGTGAGGGAGAACCGTGGGGAGCATTAGTTGAAGACGTGTTACGTTTGCTTGTGCTTTGGAGTATTTGTTTAGTGGTGCAAAGGTGTGTTGCACTCGTTTATGTTGCATGTGTTTAACTCTGTGGAGCTGTGATTCTTTGCCTGCCTGAAACACCTGATTGGTCTAATAAAGAGTTGAACGGCCAATAGCGAGGCAGGAGAGGGCTAGGCGGGGCTGCCAGGAAGAGAGAACAAATAGAAAGAGAAGAGGGAGGAGTAGAAAAGGGGGAGAGGAGGACGCCAGGGGCCAAACACCCTGCCACACGGCCAACCACAGAGCAAGAAGTCAAGACATATAGACTAGAGAAAGGTAAAAGCCCAGAGACGAAAAGTAGATGGGATAATTTCAATTAAGAAAAGCTGGCTAGAAACAAGCCAAGTTAGGACTGGGCACTTGTAAGAAAGAATAAGTGTCCGTGTATTTATGTGGGAGTTGGGTGGTGGGCCCCCAAAGGGCAAAGAGTAAAAGACAACCAAATACAAAGAATGAAGATGTTTTCCACCATAGTTTTCCCCAAGGATGAGGCTACCCTTCCCTGGTGGCCCTTCAGCCACATCTGGAGATATTTTGGGTTGTCACAACAAGGCTACTTTGCCGCTAGAATGCAATGGTCAGGGGTCAGTGAGACTGCCACGCGCATGCTGTCCGCGACACAGAGATCCAGCTCAGTCTGGGTTGGAGACTCAGAAAACCCAGTTTAGATGAAACAAGAAGTTTGGTGCGGGGCACAGTTCAAGTTTGGGAAAGCAGGCAGGTGAGACAGGGGTTCCAGGTGCTTAAAGACTGGAGGTCCCCTTCCCACCCCATGAGGACCCGTCCCTCCCTCTCTGTCCTAAGGTCTGGTGGCCAGGAAGGCCATCCTGCTAGAAGGTCTGCAGGCCTTGGGAAAGAGTGGCTAGTCATGACCACCTCCTGGGTCACAGGCCCCATGTGCTTGTTTCCTGAGTGCAAACAGATACCCTGCACGGATGTACATCTGTTACTTAGAGTTCCTACCCGGGAAACTCAGAACCTTGGCCATGCAGCTTGTGGACACTCGGCGTCTCTGGCACACCCTCTTGAGTTTAACATGTTCCTGTATTTCAGTAACATGAGCCTGGGGAGGGAAAGAGAGACATCAACGTGCAAGGAACATCGAGGCAGGGCCTGGGATGGGGGTGGGGACAGGGACACAGAGACAGTAGGAGATTGATTAAAACTGGCAGAAAAATGAGGGGGGAAGAGGGGGAGGAGCGAGAAAAAGAACAGAATGTACTGTCCAGCCAGAGAAAAGGCAAAGCAGGAGAGGGGAGGAAGGGTAGAGAGTGGGGTCAGGGAATCCTCCTTGCCAGCATCCCAGGTTCGGGGAAGCCCAGCCCAGAAGCTGAAGCCGAAGCCTTCAGATCTAGCACTTCCTCTGGTCCAGGACCTGCCCGGTTACCCGTATGACTGCTGGCATGCCCAGCTCACTGGACAACTGCCAACAGGAAATTCCCAGGACAAAGCTTTCCATGCAGAGGCTTTTAAAACTCCTATTTATTTAAATATTTTTTTCACGAGTGAGGAATGAACAAGAGGGAGGAAAAAAAAAAAAAACAAAAGAAACCACCTGGTATTTACATACATACATACATGCATGCATGCATACATACATACATACATACATACATACATACATACATACATACATACATTCTCTCACCCTGGTGGGGCCAGAGAGGTTCCGCACGCATTGGCTGTTTGGCCCCACTCTTCCCCTGGAAGGATCTGTGACCTCACACTCCAATGATGTCACCGGTTGCCATGGGCCTTGCTTTATTATTGTAAACAAAACGCCTGTTCCTTGGGACGCTGGAGTTGGGGAAAGCTCCGGGGGCGCTGTGTTTTCTTGGGAAGGCAGCTGGTTCGGAAGTCTGAGAAGCTGTGAAAATTCTCGTACATACAGTTCCCTCTGTGTCCTGCGGCCTCTGGATAAGCCTCAGGCTGGGAACCAGAGCGATGAGATCAACGCCCCACCACTGGACCTCCAGCTCGGATGTGCACGTTCTCGCGTTCTCGCTGCCGGGAAGCAGCTTCCCCATCTTCCCTCGCCTGGGCAAACAAAGCTTCGACTCATTCATCAAAAAGTGCACGGAACATCCTACTGTGTGCTCAGTGCCGACAAAGCTGGAATATTCAATGCATGAAAAATGTGGGGGTCAGTAGCAACCCCCTCCAAACCCCACCAGCATTAGAGAGTGTAGTGGGTTAAGATCGCCTTAGGAAACATGCAGGCTGTGAACGAGGCTCCATTGCTGGATGCACTTTCCCAGCATTCACTAGGTGTGTTGCTGCATCTGGGTAATCCCAGCACTTCAGACAGGGGTGCGGCAGCATCAGAGATTCCAGGTCATTCCTGATTACTTTGTGAGTTCAAGGCAAGCCTGGACTACTTGAGACCCTGTCTCAAGAAGAAGAGGAGAAGGAAGAAGGGGAAGCAGCAGTGAGGAGAGTGGAGGGAGAAAGCCACGCTGCCCAAGAAGGCATCTTGGGAGAGATGGCTTGTTAGAATCAGCTGTGTGAAGCCCAGGAGAAGATTGCAATGACAGAGGCAAGGACAGACACCCCAGGCGGTCACTGTGGTGATGTGTCAACGTGTCATAGACTGTTTGTCCTGTAGTTATAACTGAATGCTACAATCTGGGTCATTTGTAAAGAGCACATGCTTATTTAACTCCATTCTGGAGGCTGAAAAAGTACAAGATTGTGATGTTATATCTGGTGAGGGTCCTGTGCTGGTTCCAATGTGGCAGAGGTATCATGTGGTGAGACAGTGACCGCAGGGACAGCTGAAGCAGGAGATGTTTTTAAATTATATTATTAATATTAACATTGGGGCACCTGTGTCAACACACGTGTGGAGGTCAGAAGATAATTCCAGAAGTCACTTTTCTTTCCACCTTTTTTGTTTGTTTGTTTGTTTTTCCAAGACAGGGTTTCTCTGCATAACAGTCCTGGCTGTCCTGGAACTGGCTTTGTAGACACCAGGCTGGCCTTGAACCCACTGAGATCTGCCTGCCTCTGCCTCCCAAATGCTGGGATTAAAGGCAAGAGCCACTAATGCCCAGCTTCTCTCTTCCCATCTTCAATGTGGATCCTGAAGATAAATTCTGGATGATAGGGAAAGTTCCATTTTCCACTCGCCCATCTTGCTAGCCCTGAAGGACATATTTAATATGACCCAAAGCCCAGGGAATATGTCTCGGAGTGGAGGAAGCGCCGTGACTCCCAAGAGGGAAACTGAGGCGCTAGCCCAGAGAGGAGCCAAAACAGAATTCAGCAAGCATTTTGTGTGCCAAATACTTCTTTGCTTAAACAGCTCCAAACACCAAAGGAGTTAAATAAACATTATTACTCATACCCTGTCAATGACAAATGGAAGACTCCAAGAGCTGGAACTAGCCTGCAGGTCACCCCCACCACACCCCAAGTACCTCACCCTTTAGCTCAGCATGAGGCTTTGCTTACCCACAAGGCAACATAGAAGGGCCATTTATTCCACAGTCTATTAGTACAGCCATCCACACACAATGCCCTCTAGAACATTCTCTCAGCCAGGAAACTGAAAGTCTGCCTCCCTCGAATTAACAGGCAAGAGGTAAAGACCTTGGCAGAAGGCAGGAGACTGACTCCAGAGGTTATCCCCTCACCTCCAGGACATGTCAGAAGTCCCCTGTCACCTGTAGTGTTCCTACCATCAACTCCCTCAGTAAAGCAAGCAGGGTCAAAGGCCAGGCTCCGGATGTGACCCTGGGTCACCCCTGTATCGGTCACCTCCACATGCCTCCGCTGTCTCACCCCACCCTACCTGGAACATTTCTGTTCTTGTGTTCATCTCTGAACCCACTTGTAACCCCTGGAAAGTGTTCTTCCACACTTCGAGACAACATTTCTCTCTCCCCTCGCCAACCCTGGCTCAATTCCTGTTGGCTTTAGTGGGAGGTGGGATGGCACCTTGATACAGAGCCTAAGCTTTAGAGTTAGACATACCTGGGTCCCCATCCCAGCCTTGACGTAAGCTGTGTGCCCCTCAACAAGTCGGGTCCAGTCTCCAAATCTAAGTTTCATTCTTGTTCTCCTTCCTCCCTTTTAAAAGGCAAGGTCTCCTACATCCCAGGCTGATTTTGAAGTTGCTGAGGATAACCTTGAACCCTTGACTCTCCTGCCTGCACCTCTTGAATGCTGGGATCACAGATGTACACTACAATGCCTGGCTTCTCTAGTGTTGGGGGTGGAACCCTGGCCTTGGTGCATGCTGGGGGTGGATTGGACAGAGAGGCCACAGGGGCTGATGAGTTTGTCTGTTTTTGTTCTCTGTAGAATTTCTGGTGCCTAGAATAGGGCTGGGCATTTGGCAGAGCCTCAGTAAATAGCTGCTTACATGAGTTTATGTCAGTAAAATGCTTAACTCAGAATCTGGTAGGCGATGAGGAGTCCCTAAAGCAAGGGCTGGTATCACATCTGTGTGTGTGTGTGTGTGTGTGTGTGTGTGTGTGTGTGTGTGTGTGTGTGTGTGTGGTGTGCAAACATATCTCCTCCACTGTATTGGAACACAGCTTCACTTTAACGTTCTCTTTAGACACCCAGGACCCATCAGAGGATCCCAGCTCCAGAATGCTCAGTGGGTGCTTTTTTCACTAGTACAGTAAACTTGTACAGTGGCAAGGTGACAATAGGCTTCTTTGACCCAAACACCCAGGCAGACTCATTGTCATTCTATAGTCCTAAAACGTGCACCAGGCACAGCCTGCGATGGTGTCTGTGCCACCTGTGCCGACCAGTGACTGACTTCTGGGCTTCTCTTCCCACCTTGGTCCTGAAGCTGAGCCCGTGACTCTCTTCCATCTCCAGCATCCCATGGGCACCTTGGTCCTGAAGCTGAGCCTGCAGCATCCCATGGGCACCTTGGTCCTGAAGCTGAGCCTGCAGCATCCCATGGGCACCTTGGTCCTGAAGCTGAGCCTGCAGCATCCCATGGGCACCTTGGTCCTGAAGCTGAGCCTGTGACTCTTCCATCTCCAGCATCCCATGGGCACCTTGGTCCTGAAGCTGAGCCTGAAGTATCCCATGGGCACCTTGGTCCTGAAGCTGAGCCTGTGACTCTCTTCCATCATCTCCAGCATCCCATGGGCACCTTGGTCCTGAAGCTGAGCCTGTGACTCTCTTCCATCTCCAGCATCCCATGGGCACTTGGCCTCCACTCACCAGCATTGTGCAGTCGGAAAGCCCATGCCCACAGCTCTCCCACTGAGCCTTTGTCTGTGCTGCCAAATTCTAGCTACTGAGTTCCAAAGCCCAGCTTGGAGCTCTCTCGGCCTGGCTGGCCAAGGCTCCTAACTGCTGTGGGGGCAGAGAACAAGGAAATTAAATCCGGTACTGCATCAAAGTGCCAAGGTGTGAGGTTGGTCACATTAGTCCTAGATGGCTTCATGCAGCCGTGATGGCTGCTGTGTCTCTCTAAGTCATCTGTGCCCTGGGCTAGCTTAGCCTTCAACTCTATTTTCTCCCACGGATTCAGAGCACCCCAAATCCACAGTGATTGAGTTTGATTTTGTGGTTGTTGCAGTTTTTATTTGTTTGTTTGTTTGTTTATGTATTTATTTGAGTCAGTGTCTCCCTGTGTAGCTCTGACTGGCCAGGAACTGGATATGTAGACCATAGACCAAGCTGGCCTCATGATGCCCTCACTCTCAGCCTCAGTGTTAATATTATGTTAATATTATTAATTCAGTGTTAATCATTATATAAGGATGTCTGAAAGTTACCACCTCCAAGCAAGGTCATACCTTGGGTGGGGATGACTTGGGGGACACTCTTCAGCCCACTGGGCTGGGGTCTCCAGTGCTTACAGAAAATGTCACCTGCTCCCTTGAATTCTTCCGTAGGAAACGCCTATGAGGGCACCTCAACTCCGTATCCCTCACCCCATAAACCCAATGATGAGCCCCCCATGCAGCTACCAGGTGCGGGAAAGAGAGTCAGACTCTCAGAATCACAGGAGACCAGGAGGGGAAAGAGCCAACCTCAAAACGGAAAACACTGGAAGGACCAGCGCTTTTTAACTGTGAGGGTGAGCCTGTTGATGCTTGTGAGATCCAAGCCCACCAAGGTTCACCAAAGGCATGCACCAGCTTCCGTTTTCCTCCGTTCCTGTTTGAGCACGTGCCTCGCCCCTGCCTCCCCTCCCTTCCTTCTTTACCTTCTCCTCTCACCAAGGGCCCTGCCCCTCCCTGTCTATGCAGCGCCCAGCCCTTCCTTTTGCCTTCCCCATCTGTCCTGATTCCGTTAGAAGCAGACACAGTGAATATCCCACTACAGTACAGTAAGAAAAACACCTGCTGAACCACCGACGCCCCACAGAATTCTGGTGCTAGCATGGAGTATGTTATTCCTTCCCAGCTGCTGACGAAGTCCTGGACTCTGGATGAACTATGCACAACGGAAACGTGGAAGCGTGTGATCGAGGGTTCCAGATGGCATCTGGGAAGTACAGCTCCTCCATGTGTCCCCACACAGCCAAAAGGCAGACCAGTTAGTTCCCTGCTGCTCTCCCGGGCTCAACCCTTGTGGCCTGTCATCCTGCTTCTGTGTAGATCAGGCTGGCCTTAAATTCACAGAGATCTGCTTGCCTCTGCCCTCCAAGTACCAGGATTAAAGGTGTGGCGGCCTGCCCAGCTCTGTCATGAAAAGTGAAGAGGAGGTCAGCAGGCTACGTGGTATGTGTACACTGCACAACTCAAAGTTGATTCCTAGAGGTGAGGTCTGAATTTGAACCCAGCAGCTGGGCTGGGTCATAATGTAACACAAGAACAGATGAAGAATTAAAGTGAGGCCGGGCGGTGGTGGCACACGCCTTTAGTCCCAGCACTCAGGAGGCTGTGAGTTTGAGGCCAGCCTGGTCTACAGAGCTAGTTCCAGGGCAGCCAGGACTGTTACACAGAGAAACCCTGTCTCAACCCTCCCCCCAAGTGTGGGGTGACATAGGTCACTTCTGCAGGGCAGAGGACCCATCCTAGAGGCCCGTTCTGCATCTGGGTTCAGGGCCACTTTGCTGGGGCTTGCTGAAGCTGGCAGAGCCGCATTGTGAGGTGAAGCTGTGTTCTGGACACTCTACCTCCCAGGTAGCTTCTCCACAAAAGAGTACCAGTTGCTGACATACCTTTCTCCCATGTCAAACCCCTGGTGTTTCCCAGCTCAGCCCAGCCCTTTGCTCGGGAACACCCATCTCTAACACCTGAACTCCAAGCCTTTAGAGGTGTCTGGAGCAACTCCAGCATCCCGCTGGGGTATCTCCATCAGCCACAACCAACCCCCAGCTCTCTTGCCGAGCAAAGATATGAGGCATCTCTGCTGAGCACTGAGCACCGGCAACAATGCCTTCAGGCAAGAGGGCTCCTCAGTGCCCCTGCCTCTCATCCCGGGCTGTGTGCCTTTGGGACCGGAATCCGAAACTTCACCAGTGCAGGAAGAGGGGTCACGGAGGCCTGGGCAAAGTGCTTCCAGCCATCTCTCTGACTAGATTTTTCCTGTCAGTCTCCATGGAAAAGCCATCTATAGACCTTTGTTCTGTAACACCCCAGCTTGGAGTCACCACAGGGAGCGATGGGTGATGGGCTGAATTAAGCGGCCCTTTCCAGATGCCAGGCTCTGGACCTTGTAGGCAGCCCACCCAGGCAGTCTGTGGCTCTTTGTTACATGGATGTCACCTGAGGGGGAGAAGGGGACTCCCAGTGGTAAAATTTAGGTAAAATCCTAAAATCAGCCTTGTTCCCTCCTGTTCCCTCCCATCAACTAGTGTGCGGTTTCTTTCCTCTTTAGTGAATGTGTGGTGTGTGTGTGTGTGTGTGTGTGTGTGTGTGTGTGTGTGTGCAGGTGCATGTAGGTAGGTAAGAGAGAGAGAGAGAGAGAGAGAGAGAGAGAGAGAGAGAGAGAGAGAGAGAGAGAGAGAGAGAGAGAGAGAGAGAGAGAGAGGAGAGAGAGAGAGAGAGAGAGAGAGAGAGAGAATGTGTGGTGTAAAGATGTGTTGTTGTATTAGTTTGGGTGGTCACAAGTCTCCTTTTGGCCACTGCGGTAACTTCAGCTCTGCCAGCAGAGTACAGGCTGTGAGATCTTTCCGGAGCCCAAACCCTGAATCACCCCAGGACTCCCCCCTCAGCTTTCTCCTTCTCCTTGTTATGTAGATGAAGTTTCTCTACAAACCCCCTACCTCTCTTTCTCACTTCTCCCCGCAGGCTCCCGCCCCTCTCTTCATGGGAAATTCCCAAGTCTGCCCAGAGTTTGAAACTCCAATGCAGACCTGGCTGGGGTAGAGCCTTGGGGCAGAAGGGGACCTCAGAACAGGAGAGCCCGTAATTACCCTGGGCTGTTATCTCCTCACAGCCCCCCCTAAGCTCAGCGGGCGATGGTTCCCCCTCAGTGGCTGCTCCTCCCCTCCTGCCCACCTGCTGCTGCTAACCGAGGCTCCCCCTCCCTGTGCCTCCGGGCACTACCCACCGACATCCTGCGACCTGATAAGTGTTATCTCTAGGCTTGAGCATGAACATCTCTGAGGACAAAGACCAATCCTTTCCATTTTTCATTCCAGCATTGTTCCTAATCTATTTAGGAGGCTTTCAATAAATCTTGCTATGAGTGCCTAAGTCAGGAGGGCAAGCACTTTGTGGGAAGTGGGATCACTCCTCTAGGAAGGCCACAAATCTACCCCAAATCTGGCTTTTCCCTGTGGTTATCTGGCCTGTTCTGGGAATGTCATCAGACACCCTGGTGTCAAAGCTCATCTCTCCTGCCCTTTCACTCAGCTTCAACGTGATAATTGTATGTTTGCCTATTTGATTGGTTGTTAATTTGATTGAATAATTGTATATTTGTATGATTTGTTTGAGAAAAGGGCTCTTGTAGCTGATGCTAGCCTCAGACTCAAACTATGTAGCCCAGGCTGGCTTTCCTTCCTTTTTCTTTTTTTAATTTAATTTAATTTTATTTATTTTATTATTTATTTTATTTTATTTTTTTTTCGAGACCAGATTTCTCTGTATTGCTTTGGAGCCTGTCCTGGAACTCACTCTCTAGACCAGGCTGGCCTTGAACTCACAGAGATCCACCTGCCTCTGCCTCCCGAGCCTCCCGAGTGCTGGAATTAAAGGTGTGTGCCACAAATGCCCGGTTAGGATAGTCCTCCTGCCTCCACCTCCCACCTCTCAAATGCTGGGATTATATTTGTGTGCCCTCACCCCTCATTTGGTTTTGTTCAGTTAGGAAAAAAATTGTGAACCACTTACAAAAGCTCAAACTGGCCTCAAATTCAGGATCGTCCTGCCTCAGGGTGCTGAACTACAGACAGTACCACTAGTCCCGATGTTTTTTGTTTTGAAACAGGGTCTCCCTTCTGTTATAGCCCAGGCTGGCCTTGAATTTACGGTCCTCTTGCTTCAGCCTCCCAAATGCTGGGAGTATTGTGAATTTGTTACACTATAATCAATGAAACAGCTCCTTCTTCCTCTGATGTCAGGCCTAGGAAGAGCCAGAGCGAGCATGAACAGGCGCATCTTTGAACGAAGACAGACGAAGCCCTCTAGCTAACCACGGAGACCTTGGCCCGTGGATTCTGCCTACCATGCCATACAGACATCCATTCTGAACCTCCGCTCCCTCGTGGTTAATAACCACCCTACAGAGTGAGGATGACTGCCGTGCAGGAGAGATGATGGCTGTCTTAGGTTCATGGAACATGACCAAAGCAACTTGGGGATGCCAGGGTTTCTTTGACCTACTCTTCCTCATCGTTATTCATCAAGGACGTCAGGACAGGAAGTCAGGCAGGGCAGCCACGCGGAGGCAGGAGCTGATGCAGAGGCCGTGGAGGGAGCTGCTGACTGGCTTACTCCCCAAGGCTTACTCAGCCTGCTTTCTTACAGAACCCAGGACCACCAGCCCAGGGCTGGCCCCACCCACCACGGACTGGCCCCGCCCCCATCAATCACTAACTAAGAAAGTGCCCTGCAGACTTGTGTACAGCCAGTTCTTAGGACATCTTTTTCTGAGTCGAGGTTCCCTCATCTCTGATGACTCTAGCTTGTGTCAAGTTGACATAAAACCAGCCAGCACAGTGGGTGACGCTGGCAGTGTCACCTTGATCTTTGAGGGTCATTTCGGTTTGTTTGGTGTCCAGCTGCACCCCGAGGACTCACATCGTTTATAGTCACAGCGCTCCGCTCCAGCCACAGTCCGGAATGCCAGGCGGACCCCACACCGGAGGACCCCGTCTTTCGAGGGTCTCTGCGCCTTTGTAGGGCGTAGAGTAAGCTGCACCCTGGCTTCCAGCGCCTACTGAAGAAAGAAAAACTCTAATAAAAGCAGTTTACCCTAAGGTATGGGGACTGCAGGGGTTAGATTTGCATTTTAAAAGCCCCGAGCAAGGGCGAGGCTAGAGCCGACGCTCTCGGGAGCCAGGGGATAAGAAAACGGTAAAGACCAGCTGCAAACCTCGAGACCGCATCCAGACTTGAACTGAGCCCGCTCACTCTACCTGCGGAGCTTGGGCAGAGAGCAGAGTTTGCAGAGGGAAAAAAAAAAAATAACAAAAACAAAAAACAAGCCCAATATTCACAATACCTGTTGTGTCCCCAAGTCCTGGGAGCACACATCACAGTGACCTCCGGCTTGTAGATAAGGACACGCCTGCTCAGAGAGGTTAAGTGTCTTACAGGTAAAACACACAGCCTCCGGGCTGAGGTTGGGAGAGGGGGAGGGGGATGGGTGCCGGGCCAAGGCGAGGAGGTTCTTTCTCAATCTGTCCCTCAGGCTGAGGCCCTGAGGCCCACTCAGAGGGATGGAATGCCTGACATTCTCCAAGTTTCACTACAGCCAACCCCACGAGCCCCGGAGGGATCTTCAACTCACAGGCTCCCCAGTCTGGAAAGTCAGCACCCTCTCCTCCCTCCAAGCCTCTTCGCCCCTAGCCCTCCTCACGTCCCGGTGTTAAAGCACATCTCTCAACTTGCCCCTGCTCCTCGCTCTAGTGTAGGATGTTCCTCGAGCCTGCGAGTTCCTCCTCAAGCCCTATGCTCCTTCAGTTCCTTAAGGATCTGGATCAGACGTCTGCCGGGTCCTAGGCATATAATTCACTTCCTCCATTTTTTTCTACAACAAAGGTGCTGCACGGCCCTACAGGTTGCACAGCACTGAACACTAGTAGCGTCTTTTGGCCGGAACGTATTGCCTTGATCTAAACCAGTGGTTCTCAACCTGCCTAACGCTGCAACCCTTTAATACAAGTTCCTTAGGCTGTGGTGGCCCCCAACCATAACATTATTTCGTTGCTACTTCATAACTGTAATTTTGCTACTGATATGAATCGTAATGTAAATATCTGGTGTACAGGATAGCTGACCCAAGGGGGGCACGACCCACAGGTTGAGAACCAATACTCAGTATGTGTCTAATAAATGTACATGAATGAATGAGGCTTACAAGACACGGGGGCTACACTTGAACTCCTCCTTCTGAACGAGTAGTCCTCCCTCTGAGGCCTCAGTCCAAGCAGAGCTGCCAACACGGCTCTTTGGGAGTTCCTCCGCGGACAATCTCCATCCCAGCCAGGTTCCAGGCCGTGCCAGCGGGCCCCCTCTCATTCACAGGTCTCATCACCCTAGGCGACCCCAGCCAGCTCCATCTCTTGCATTTGTCAGCTCTGGCTCTGCTATGCTTTGGGTTCTGTCCAAAAGACAAGTTAACTCTCCAAGAATGAGGAGAGGACCTGGCGTCACCGGGGAGAAGCTAATCTTAGCTGGTTCCAGATTGGGCCGTGTACAGCAGCCATGGCTACTCCTGCAAGAAAAATCACGGTTTCTGACATTCTGCGGGAACTGTGGCTTTTCGTTGTTGCTGCAGGCTGGGAGAAAGTTCAGGGCTGGACCAGCGCTCTGAGCCACGCCCCCAGGCAGGTGGTAGGTTTGAAGACAGTTGAAACAAAGACATGCCTTCAAAAATTTAAGAAAAGGGGGGGGGCAGGGGAGAGGGAGAGAGAAAGGGAAAAAAGAGAGAGGAGGAGAGAGGAAGAGAGACGTTTAAGAGAGAGGCTGCTACCATTTTGAAAAAGTTGGTATGCATCATAAAAGGGCTTTAACTGGATGTGGTGGTGCATGCCTATAATTCCAGCACTCGGGAGGCAGAGGCAGGCGGATTTCTGAATTCAAAGGCCAGCCTGGTCTGCAGAGCAAGTTCCAGGACAGCCAGGGCTACACAGAGAAACCCTGTCTGGGAATACCAATGATGATGACGATGAAAATGAAGGGCTGAAAGCTGTGAGCTTGAGCTCACTCCTCACCTTCTTCGTGTGCTGCCATGCCCTTCCTCCTTCGGTCAGGAACAGCAGTGCCTAGCAGACACAGTCTTTTGGACTTTGCAGCCTCCAGAAGAGCAAGGAAGACCTCTCTTCTTTGAAGCATCAGCCTGCCCCCCCCAAACAGGAAACAGACTGAGCCAGCCAGTCCTTTACATTCAGAACATTTCAAAAACACCAAGTCTGTACACACTTAGTGCTGGTGACCAGCTGGGCTGGCTCCTTCACGCTCCAGCCATCTACAGCTTGTGGTGCCGAATCCAGACAACCATTTGTGCTGTACTTCTTTCCTCTGAGTTGAAACAGCCTGCTCTGCAGGGAAGAGGACAGTCTGGTGGAGCTGTGTGTAAGGGGAGTAGAGAGTTCCAGGGCTGCAGTCTCCCATGCTGGGCAGGGCTTTCCAGTGGTGAAGCTGTCAGTCACCCATGCTACTGAAGACAACCCCCAACATGCTTATCAGTTCACCAAGCCGGACTTGGGGTAATCATCTCTTGGGCTGTCAGTGTCCTATCTGAGGCAAACATGTTTATTATCAAGTCCCTAGGAAAAGTCACACACCAGCATTCACTCTTGTAAATAAAGTTTTATTGGTGCGCAATTGTGTCCACTCATTTGCATGTCCATGGCTGTCTTCATGCCCATACTGTGTATTAGTTATTTGTTTAATTATGTGACAAAATATTTGACAAAAGCAACTTAAGGATGGAAGGGTTGATTCTGGTTCACACTTCCAGGGTAAAGTCCCTTATGGCTGGAAGTCATGATGGCAGGAGTGTGATCACACTGTGTTTACAGTCAGGCAGCAGAGAGGGAGAGGGAGAGGGAGAGGGAGAGGGAGAGGGAGAGGGAGAGGGAGAGGGAGAGAGAGAGAGAGAGAGAGAGAGAGAGAGAGAGAGAGAGAGAGAGAGAGAGAGAGAGATATGCTGGTGTTCGGTTTGCATCCTTCCTTCCATTTAGTCTAGGAGCCCAGCCCATGCCATGGTGCTGTTCACCTTTAAGATGGGTCTTCCCGCTGAATGAACCCATTCTAGATAGCTCTTCCCAGACCTGCCCAGAGGCTCATTCCCTAAGTAATCCTAGGTCCAGTCAAGTTGTCAGTTAAATAGTAACTATCACAGACAGTGACACTCTCAAAGTCAAAGGCACATCCCTGCTTAACACTGCACACACAAAATTTACCACGGAAGTTCTAGAAGGCATGAGGCATCAGTTCCGGGCCCTGAGCCTAGGGTCCCCCCTCCTATGACTGATGAAATTGTCCCTCTGATGAACAGAGTGTAATGCTCACTGTAGCTGTTACAGACACTTGCCTGGATGGCAGTCCCCAAGTGCCATGTCCCCTCCTTATGCCTGGGACCCAGAAACACAACCTTATTTGGAGAAGAGAGTTTGAAGATGTAATGGAATTTTGGATCTCAAGATGAAATCACCCGGGATTGTCCCCTAATCCCAGTGACAAGTGATGCCACAAGAGACACACAGAGGAGAGGCAAATGGAGGAAGAGGCCGTGTTGGATCAAGGCAGAGACTGGAATGTTACCGTGACGAGCATGTTGGCTATCACCAGCAATGACAACAGAAAAGGAATCCCTTCTCGGAACTCTTTGGGACACTGCCCTTCAGGCACCTTGATTCTGGACCTCTGGTCTCTAGGGCAGAGAGACTGCAAAGCTCTGGGTGTAAAGCAGCTGCATAAGAGTACCACGGGACATGTATGTGATCACCCTTCCCTTGCAGCTAGGATACACACCTGACTCCATCCACCAATCACATTCACCTTGCCAGGTTAACAGGAAGCCTAGAGTGAGAGCAAGTTGGAGCCACATAGCTTCCAAATGCCATTGGAGGTAGTGTGGGTGCAGTTTTAATGGCAATGACCATTGTCCGGAACTGCTGGTGATGAAGGATCGCGTATGTAATTCTATGTGCACCACAAGAGATGCAGTGGCATCTTTACTAGAGTCAGTTTGGAGGATTACTGAGGCTACTCAAATTGCACAAGTTGTTTGTGTTTTTTCTTTAAGATTTAGTTATTATTTTCTTAAATTACATATCTCTGTGTGTATGTGGGGGTGTGCATCACACATGAGTGCAATTCCCCTGGAGGATAGAAGAGGGTTGGATTGCTGGGCATTGGTGGTGCACCCCTTTAGTCCCAGCACTTGGGAGGCAGAGGCAGGTGGATCTCTGTGAGTTTGAGGCCAGCCTGGTCTACATAGCAAGTTCTAGGACAACCTCCAAAGCAATACAGAGAAACCCTGTCTTGAAAAACCAGAAAGAAAAAGAAAAAAAAAAAAAAAAAAAAGGGTTGGATCCTGTGGAGCTGGAGCTACAGGCAATCGTGAGCTGCTGGATATTGGTGATTCTAATTGCTGAACCATCTCTCCAGCTGCCCCGTGTTATTTTTGAGACAGAGTTTCATGTAGTCCAGGTTGATCTCAACTCATTTATTGCAATCTTGCCTTTGCCTTCTGAGTGTTTATAGGTCTGTGCCACTACCCCAAGTCTCTGTGTATATTGAGCCACATGCGCAGGTTCAAGTATCACCCAAGATCTCTTGGGGTGGGGTGGGGGTGACATGTCCCTGCTATTATTGTCTGCAGGGAGTGTCAAGCCCGTTCTATTGCCAAGGTGACTGGTTATCTCTTCTAGCTCCTCCAGTGATGTCAGGTTGGTAACTTTGCATTGGCCATGATGCCTGCCATCTCACCCAGGAAGTAGCCATGACTACCATTCGGGGCTTTCTGAATTGGAAGATGTCTATCTGCATAAACCGATCTTCAGTTCAGGAACAGCTCATTTCAAACTCATACCCAGTGGATGAGAAAGCATTTCCCATCCTCTCGAAACAAAGCAAACGAGGAAACAGAGAGATAAAATGATGTTCAAAGTCATGACTCTCTGGGTGATAACCGAGAACTGAGTTTGGGGCTTCAGATTCTCCAAGTCAAAACAAAATAGCTGTTTGTTGTTAACGTGAAGGTTTAGGCTGAGATATAGCTTCTGTTGGTTCAGGTCTTACTCAACATGCATGAGGCCCCAGGGTCCATTCCCAGTACCACCTATAAACCATGTGATGATGTCCTCATCTTATTTCTGTTGCTGTGGTAAAATGCCCTGACAAAAAATCGACATAGGAGTGAAAGGGGTTCACTCGACTTACAATTCCAGGTCACACTTCACCATTTTGGAGAAGTCAAGGCAGACACTCATGCAGCCAGTTGCATCACAGCCACAGACAGGAAGGAAGCAGAGGCACAGAGAGGAAGGAGCACAGGCGCCCTTGCTTGCTCTCTGCCAGATTCCTCCACTCTTCCACAGTCCAAGGATCCCTGCCTAAGGAATGGTGCCGCCCACAATGGGCTGGGCTTTCTACATCAATTAACAGTCAAGGCACCCCCCCCCAACATGCCACAATCTGATCTAGAGATTCCTCATTAAGGCTCTTCCCAGGTGAGTCTAGGTTGTGTCAAGTTGACAGTTCAAACTAGCCAGCATGATGGCTCACACCTTTATTACCGTCACTTGGAAGGTGGTGGCCAGAGAATCAGAAATTTGAGAGCATCCTTGGCTAAGAGAGCATTTAAAACCAGCCTGGGTTCCATGAGACTTTGTCTAAAGAAAACAAAAACACCAAAATACAAAACCACACAAAAACCCAACAACAAAAGTTTAGAAGCGGGTGGTTCTAAAGAGCAAATACTGTCTGTAGTGAAATATCCACACCACCCGCACCTGTTGCATTGACCACGCCCATTGTGGGCGTGGGGGCAGGTGCGGGTGTGACCTGGGGGGACTAAGTCATGTGCTCTTACTTCCTGGTCAGAGACAGGGAGCATCTGGAGGCACCCTTGGGATGGGAACCTGCGGCTGTCATCTGTTTCTGGTGTAAGTGATTTCTCTCCAAACACCCATCAGCCTGTCATTTTCCAGATTATTTATCCCCACGATACTGTGTGCATTTCTACAACACCCTGGGGGCATCATCTGGCCCTAAGTCAAGTGAAAGGGCATGTAGATGCGATCCAAGGCACAACCAGTTTCACACCTTGATTTTGTCAGGCTATGAGAGGGGGCTTTCCACTCTCACAGGGGAAGAGTGTGCAAGGAAAACAGGCTGGGGGCAGAGGGTCACTCCCACCCTCGCCCCCATCCAGAGCACGCCCATTTTGGGACCTCCTACTGTGAGCCTGTAGCTCCTACTGTGTGTCTGCCCCGAGGTCTTGGAGGCTCAGGTACAGCCCCTGCCCAGGATGTCTACACCCTGGAAATCAATCATCCATCCAAGGCTGTAGGCAGGAAGCTTTTGGTCAGATATTTCAGGGGAATAGTGGAAAAAAAAATAGGGGTCAAATAGTGTTGATTATGATTTTGTCAGAACCTCCTCAGCTCACCTTGCTGAACTCCTGGAAGAACTAGGGGATGGGTGCTGACATTCAAGCATACCTGACTCCACCCCTTAGAGACCCCGCAGAGTGCGTGACCTCTGTGAGCATGCCCAGTACACAGGCAAAGCCTTAGCCTGCTGTGTGGTCTCTGAGCACGTGTGTTCGCCCCTCCCTTTTAAAGGTGGAAGTCTGCCCACTTTCTCTGTCTTCTATCTCTTCTTCCCTCTCTGTCTCTCGTGTGTCTCTGTCTCTTTGCCTCTCTGTTTCTCTGCATCTCTGTATCTCTCTTCCCAAGAGGCCACTCTGGGCCCCCTTTCTCTCTACCCTCTCGCCCTCCACTCCCACCCCCCCAGTAAAATTCTCCACATGCGAACTGTCTGTATGGTGTGTCCGTCTCGTGCCATTTTACAATGGAACCCCAAGAAATCTAGTCATTGCTTTTAAGGTCATGTATCAGTCACACCCATGTGTATATTGGCGTAGGTTTGTGGAGGCTTCTTTGCCTGTAAACAATTTACTGTCTTCTGGGGAGACTGCAGTGATGGTGATTACGATAATGGGTGGTAGTGAGGATGGTGGTGATAAGGCGATGGTGATGGTGCAGGTGATGAGTCTCAAACAATCGATTCCTTTGCTGGAAGACACTGTCTCCACTCTACAAAAAAGGAAAGTGAGGTTGTTCTCAGAGAGCCCAAATCCTACAGAGGAGACTTGCAAGTTGCCTTTCAGCTTACAAGGGTCCCCTGTATCCAGGCACGTCAGAGAAGGGCCTTGCAGAGTTTCCAAACCACTTGGTCTGGCTGTACTCTCCTCTAAGCCCTGGTGCAGTGCCCTCCTCCTTCCCTCCTCCCCAGACATCAGCAGACACTCAATTTGCTTTTGTCTAGAGGCTGCCAGATCTTTGTCTGCCATGCCCGCAGGTAAGTGGGACCCAGCAAGGGGCCTTGGTTTCCCTGACCCCCAGGGGTCACCCTGGCAGGAGGCCACGGCTTCCCTTTGACAGGTCAGTGGAATTCATGACAGTCACCCCAGTATTCCTGCTGTTTAGAGAGAGACTAATCGCCACAGCAGTTTGCAGCCCCGCTCTGATGAAAAGCCCATTATTCTCCACTTGAGGGTCCTGGTGTCTCCAGCTTCCAGGGAAGAAAAGAGCCACACACTGATTTCGGATGCAATTTGGGTTTGAAGAGGAGTGCTGAGCTCTCTGGGGTTCGCAGTCACTCCCATCCGAGGGCAAGTCCCAGGGCAGCACTGGCTTGTGCAAAGAGTTGTCTCTCACAAGACAAAACCCAGACACAGGGAACCTCCCCCCCCGTACCCCCCCCCAGTGAGACCCCAGCGCCCTGCAGCACCCCCAGCATCCAGCGGAATGTGCAGGCCCTGGCCTAGAGGAATTCCCACTGGGACGGCCCCTCCCCTTCCTCCTCTTTCCCTTCCAGACCCTTGAGCACACAGAGCTCTCCTCGACATCTGTTTCTCTACGCAGCCCCGAGGCGCCGAAGTTTGGGGTACTGTCTCCCTCATCAGGAGACACCCAAGAGTCTGGTCTGGAGTTCTTAGCTGCAGACTTGATGTTTCGGGCTGTCCTGGATGATTCTGTCCTCAGTGTGACTGCCGTCACGTCCCCATGCACACCCACTGGGTTTCATCACCGTCCCGTCTCCGCACGTATTTACTTAGCATGCGCCCTTCCAGTCCATCTGACCACGCGTCAGAGAGACACTCTCTGATTGTCTGCCTACAGCAAGTGAGAATCTAAAGGAAGTTTCTCCACGTGTTAAATTTACACAGACTGTATAGGAGGCCCTGAGCTTGGTCCCTGGCACTGACTGCTGAAAGAGCAGGCATCATATATGTCAGTAGGTGAGAGACCCATTCTGTTGCTTTTTTCAGTCAAGCCGATGCTGTAGAGTGTGTGCATTAGGACCTGTCAGGGCCCCGGGCTCCTAGGTGTGTCCAACCAGCAAGAAAACAAGAGGAAGGTTTGGGGGTGAGGGACAAGGAGGAGGCAGGGAAGTGGGTGGAAGGCAGATACCAAATTGGATCATAATTTCAGAAGAACAATGAAAACAGGTTGGATGCAGTGGCTGGGCTCTGCGTTGTACTAAGGAATTATGCTGGCCCTCTGAAGTTTAAACATGACAAGGTGTGCTGTGTTTTATCTGGCTGCATACTCTCCACATGCAAAGTATTTTTGGCGACAGGCTCTCGATGTGTGGCTGAGGTCGACCTTGAACTCATGATTCCCCCCTTGCCTCTGCTCACCCCTGCCCCATTTGGGGGGATCAAGTGTATGCATTTCTAAGCCCAGACCAAATGTTTGCTGTTGAGGAAAAGGAGGCTGAGAACTGGGAGCCTCTCCTCTTGTGTGTGGGGCCCAGGCAGCCACCGCCAGGTGGGTCTGGACATCTAAAGCCACAATCAGAATCCTGAAGAATCAGGGGTCCACACAGAGACCCAGGTAACTCAGGCTCGCCTCAAAGTTCTGATCCTCCTGCCTCCAACTCCCAAGGGCTTGAAGGACAGAGGTGTGCCATCACACTTGGTGTGTGTATTGGGGATGGAACTCGGGGTCTCTTGCATGCTGGGTGAGCAGGATACCCACTGAGCCACCCCCCAGCACCATCACCTCAAGCGAATGCTCTCACACCAGAGTTTAGCACAGATGCCCAGTGGGTGCTTAACACAGATTGAAGGCGATCGCCATGCCTCTGACCAGAACATCACAAGGGGCCCTGGGTGGCCACCCTCGAACACCCATAGGTAGCATCTCGCCTTACCAACCACACTACCAGCACCAGCTGCCTCCCTCTCCTGTGAGACTTCTGTGAAACTGGCTTCAAACCCTGACAGAAGCAACATGCTCCCATTTCCATGTTATTAGACAGAGGTGGCGCTTGCTATAAATGATTCACAACTTGCCCATCAAATGACAGAAGGATGATGCATTGATTTATTGTTTGACTCCCTCTCAGCTTGTGTTCTTACAGCCCTTTCCCGCCTCCCCCCCCCCGGGGTTCTCACACTCTCCCCCTCTTTTTGAAGTACTTAGGTTCATATTTTATTTGTGATAAGATTTGGCCGAGGCTGCACAGTCAAAGGTTCTGGTTGCTCGCCCACCTAGTTGTGTGCTGACCACGGAACTAACTACAGGAACTAACACTTTTTAATTTTGAACCAGACATATTCTGAATTTTCTAAGACTACCCATCACACATCCTGTCAAAAAGTAAGAGGGACAGGGCTGGGGAGACAGCTTAGTGGGTAAAGCAATTAGCATTCAAGCATGAGGACCTGAGTTTGAATCCCCAGAACCGATGTAAAGCTAGGTGCTGCGGCCTGAGTCTGGAATCTCAGTTCTCCTGTGGGGAAATGAGAGGCCCAGGAGAGTCCCCAGAAGTTTGAGGGCCACTAGCCTGGAGTATGAAGTATGGAACAAGGTTAAAAGTGAGGAGCAAACTCCTGAGGTTGTCATCTGATCTCCAGATGTATGTTATGGCACACGTGTGTACCCCCCATACACATACACACACACACACACACACATACACAGAGGCAGGAATAAGTGTGTGTGTGTGGTGTCACATATTTAAATAAGTCCATCAACCAATCAATCATCAACCAATCTTGTTATATCTGGGTGTCTTTTGTTGTGAATATGGCTCTAAACCAGGGCAGGTCACAGCCAAGGTCACTGTTGATGGTCATTGCAGCCAAAGGACTCCCACCCACTTGGGTCAGCTGAGGTGTGTGTCCCAGCTGGCCTCTTTAATGGTGCCATGTGAGGCTTGTGAAATCAAGATAGGCTGCCTAAAAGAGGCTTGCCCTGGGGACATGGGGCTGTTTATCTCCCCTGAGTTATTTTTATTGGTTTGTTAATTGAGCATTCCTCCTTGGGAACCTCCAGGAGCTTGGAGAGGGAGAGCTGCAGCTGGCCCACGCAGGGATGGGAGGCACTTGGCCTGGGATGCTGTAGGGACTGCATTTACTCAGCAGGAGGGGAGCCAGGTAGCCAGGGTGATGGTGGATTAGGCCTGGCAAAACCACAGCCAGTGGGACTACGAGAACAACAGGGCTGTAGGGCTTGATGGGACGATGGGACGATGCAGCCCAGCGGGTAGAACTCCAGCCTCATAGATACAAAGTCCTGGGTTCTAAACTCAGGCTGGCGGCTCACACCTGTAATTTCAGCACCGGGGAGATGTAGGTTCAGGAGTTTGAGGTCATTCTCAGCTACAGAAAGTTTGAAGCTAGCCTGGGCTACCTGGGACCTAAGATGACCCTTCACTCTGTGTGTGTGTGTATATATATATATATATATGAGTGGGGGGGGGATGAGAGAGAGAGAGAGAGAGAGAGAGAGAGAGAGAGACTCAGGGCCTCTGACACCTTAGGCAAATTCTCCACCACGGAGCCACACCCCAGCCACGCCCCCATTCCATTCTTTCTTTGATCCCACGGTTTATTTTATGAGTAACTTGGTTGGATCACAGTGCCCAGATATTTGGTCAAACATTATTCTGGATGTTCAGTGAAGGCAGTCTCCCTCTCCCAATATGACTGACATTTGGACTTTAGAGGTGCAGCTCATTGGTAGCACACTTGCCTGGTGTGAAGATCCTAGGTTTGACACACAGAACCTCCCTCCTCTAGTCAGAGTGTTCAGAGAAGAGCTTGTAGACGTCTGATGGCTCCAGAGACCAATCTAGATCCACAGGTTTGGTGGCAGACACCTTTACCTGCTGAGTCATGTCATAACCCTGACATTTAAATAACAAATAGACTTTCTTTTTTGAAAAAATGTTTATTTAATTACTTTTTAAAAGTGTATTTTACATACAGTTTCCCCTCCCTCCTCTCCTCCCATTCTCTCCTCCCCCCCCCCACAAGTAGACTTCCAATACACATATTCCACTCCAAAGTGATGGGGTGGTCTCATGTCATCAGTTTAAGGTCTTAGTGGCAGAAGGAAAGATAGGTGTGGTAGGATGTGCTGTAATTAGAGCAGTCAGGGAACTAAGACTGAAGAATGGATTGGAGTTTGAGGCCAGTATTGGCTACAAAGAAAGACACTGTTTCAAACAAGAACAGAAACAAAACATTCATCCTCTTAAGGAAAACACACACACACACACACACACACACACGATAGAATTTGGGGGGGTTGTGCCTGCCTCTGCCTCCCAAGTGCTGGGATTAAAGGCATGTACCACTAATACCTGGCTGGATTAAAATATTTTTTTAAGTTAAATATTTTTTCCTTAAAAATATTTATTAGGGTGATCCTTTCAAAAGTGGGCCCCATGTATAATTACACACATGTATAATTATACAGCTTCATCAGTTCCTTACCACCAATGGCTACTCCCAGAGACTGGAGTACCATTTCTTTCTACAACCTACTCAACACTCAGGCTTATCACTGAGGAGTTCCCCAAAGCAGTTCTTTTCTGACATGAGGAACGTTTCCTGGAGAAGTTCCCATATGACAGCCCCACCCCGGCCAGCAGCTTTGTGTCCACACACCAGTTAGGGACAAACCAATCCCATTTCTGCAGAGAGAATTCCTAGAAAGACCTGTATTCAAGACAGTTAGCCACCCACCCCGGAGGAGGATGACTAGTCTAGAATGTAGGAGAATCTAAAAGAAACTGAACTGAAATTCTTTATCAGTAAAGTCCACAGTGGCCTTGGTTATCCCTGCTGGGCGAGGCCTGCAGACTCTCCCACTCTTCTTTCTGGTGGTCTCGCCTACAGTCTGTACCCAGGCTGAATGGGTAGCAGTCCTTAGAGCCCTCGGGGCTTCCTGCCATTTGGCATCCATTTGAGCCCTGTACTCCACAAACAAGAAGAGCATCAGCTGTCTCTTCAGGGGCAAGGGGTTTTCTCACTGCGCAAGGTTCAGATTGCCCCAACAGCCTGCTCTTTCTGCTTCAGGGTGGGTCTCTGCATCTTGAGACCCAGCTCCAAGTGTTCCACACACCAGGCCAGCTCCCTCGCCTGTTGATCAGTTTATGATGGAAAGAAGGTCATGGGTGTCATAGGCATCAGGACCCCGCAGACCTCAGTCCTTCAGTGCCTTAATTCCTTGCGCCTAGACCACACTTGCAGGAGGATTAGCTAGCACAAAGCTTAAATTATATATTTTAAGTGAAATAATAAACAGCCTGGGGGCTGGAAAGCCAACCTGCCTACATACCTCTCCTCTCTTTCTCTCCTTCATCTATTTCTGTCTATCTCTATTTATCTTCATCTATCTCTATCATCTCTCATCTGTCTTCTATCTATATCTCCCTCTCTATCATTTACCTATCTACCATCTATGTACCTATCTTCTATCTATATCTATATCTATCATCTATCTCTATCATATCATATCTATCTATCTATCTATCTATCTATCTATCTATCTGTCTGTCTATCTATCTGTCTGTCTATCTATCTAGTCTGTCGTCTGTCTAACTTTCATGATGAGTCTCTCCCTGCTGGTACTGTCTACTCCTCTCCACCCTGGAGCTCTGCACACATTAACACCTGCTGTTCTCAGAACCTGGGACAGACGCATGACATGAGCTTCAAAACAAAAATAACAATATCCTGGCAGGATGGCTGAAGTGTCTGATGTGAAGCTGAAAGTCCTGAACCGGATCCCTAAGAAAGAGACTGATTCCTGAAAGTTGTCCTCTGCCTTCCACAGTGTGCTGTCGAAGTGATAAATAACAAAGAAATAATAAATAAATGTAATTGAAACTTTTTCAAGGAAGGTGCTGGAGGGGTAGAGCGGCCCCCCAACTCTGGATTTAATCCTAAGTGCTACAATTGGTTAATCGATTAGTTAATCAAATGAGGACAGGGAAGAGACTTTGGGGGGTAAATCGCTTGCCATTTGAGCCTGGGGACCAAAGCCTAGATCCTTAGCACCCACAGAAAAAGCTGGGTGGCCATGGAAGCCTACTCATAATCTTAGCTCTCGGGAGGCAGAGACAGGGGTCCCCAGGCCAACCTGACTGGCCAGACTGGTCAAGTCATCCAATACCAGGCCCAGCAAAAGACCTTGCCTTGATAAGTAAAGCAGAGAGTGATCGAGGTAGATGGCCAGCGTCAACTTTTGACCTCCCCCCACATGCCCACAAATGGGCCCATACACACAGAGACACACCTACACTCTCGCATGCAAGAGAACCATAGAAGATACAGGAGTGTTCTGACAAGGTGTGTTGGCTGTGTGTTCACGGCACTACTGCTCCTCCCCCACCACACACATTCCCATACTCGATTAGGACGTTGATCCTTTGCCCCTTGGCCTCTTGGTAGATCCACCTTCTCAGGTTTGTGCCTTTAATGCCAGGCACAGAGTAGGCGCTTGGTAATTAAACAGACAAACGTTATGAAGCTCTCTCCTATCAGCCTGCCCGTGGCAGCTGTGGCTGAGGCTGAGGGCCAGCGACACTGGGACTTTACATCTGCCCAGAGCGCATGCTCTCAGATGCTGGACTCCGTTTCTAGCTCACGGATTCAGCAACCCTGCCAAGTGGGGGGCCACTGTTCACAGGTTCACACACTGCAGAGGCAAAGCTATATAATTGCAACCTAGTCTTGGGACCACGTGGGGCACGGTCCCTGCCCGTTAGCGGTGTGGGCCAACAAGTGACAGTGAGACCCAAGAGGAGAAGGAGCCAGGGGTAGTGTTGGGACCCATTACCAGGGTGCAGAGACCATGGAGGCACACCCAGCTTTGACGTAACGCTGCACCTAACGCATCCTTCCCTGCTTCCACAGAGCTTCTCTTCCTGCATTGCCCGTCTCTGTCAGGACTTGTCTGGCCCGGGTTTCGTGGCTTCGGGCTTCTGTTCCCTGCCGCCTGTACAGGGGGCTCAGCAGGCCTGTCTTGACCACCCAAGCCACTGCCTGAGCAATTAATTAGAGCACAGGGCGCGGCTGTGGGGGGGGGCTCATCCGGTGCCCTGTGGAGCTATTATTTAAGTTTTGATCGTTTCTTCAAGTTTTCCCAAGTGGGTTGTTTTGCAAGCACCTGCCCCACATGGAGATAGAAGCCATGTCCCTGTCCCGAGCCCCAGACGGGACAAGCAAGCGTCAGAAACTCTTGCTCAGTTTGATAGTCCCAGTCTCTCTCCCAGCAAATCAAACCCTTTGTATCTCTGAAGATGGAAGACCGGAGTTGGTCAAGGCTTTTGAGAGCCTGCAGCACTGAGCCGGCCACTTTGACCAGCTGAGTCCCACCCCGCCCCCCAAATCTAGGAGACCCTGGAGTACCAGAGAGCCAAGGTTGCTGAACCCTGATCGATTTTAGGTCGGGCACACCTGGTCCCGGTAACCCTATTTTTATGGCAAGCTAGTTCTATCCCCATGACGCTCCCACCTGGCCAGCAGGTAAGATAAAGAGTAACTCGGGATTTCTTGGGCAGAAACCACCTCATTCCCTTCTGGTCCCCCAGCTTCCTCCTCTCTCCAGCATGTACTGGGCAGAACTACCTTCCTACAGCCCCAGGAACAAAACTTCTCCGCATGATTTTAGCTCCCTGCAACTTAACAGCCTGGACCTCGGTGACCTCTCCAGACTTGCCTTTCATGGGAAGTGTTAACCGTGCTCTAATAATTCTGAAGCTCTCCATTTACCTTTGTGCAAGGTAAGTCACATCATGAAGGCCATTCTGCCGCTGAGAAACTAAGGCTCTGTAATGAATGAGAACCAGGAAGGGGCATGGCCAGGCTCTGGGACCAGGTCTCATGGGTATTGGCACCTGTGTAGAAGCCACTTTGCACCAGCCATTGCCCCACACTGCCTTTGACTCCTGAGCCTCCCCTAGAATCCAGTATCCTTCCTGCAACCCAGATCTGCCTTGGGAAATAGTCTCCCTTCCCATAAGGTCTTAGCCTTCATCCCCAGCTTGATTTTTGTCTGCCTGTGGACCTCAGGGTGTCACTTATCCATTCTGTATGTAACAGATAAGGATGGGTCCCCAGGCTATACCACACACAGCACAGGGCCCCCGGAACACAGACATGGTCCCTGCCTTGAGGGCTCCACAGCGGGGGACAGAAGTTTACACAGATGAGTGCCTTTGGGGTCCATCACCTGTCTCCTGGAGGGTGGGACACCCAAAGGCTACCAGTCTGGAATCCCCACAGAATTCAAAGGCTGCCAATCCATCCTCCTGTGTTAGCTACACAGTGCTGCATAACAATATCCCCCGTGTTTTAAGAACAGAGATTTAGTGTGCCGTGTGTCTATAGTAATTACGCATATGCATTATGTTGCCATGTCTGTGAAGCGGGAGTGCAGGGGTAGATTGTCTTGTCCCTCTGCTCTTGAGGTCTGTGGGGGCTGTGGTCTTTCCCAAGCCTCCCCCCCCCAAGATCTGTAACGATGTAGGACAGGAGCCCTCAGGTGACAACTGGGATGGGCTCCCTTGGGGCCTAAATTAGAAGAGGATCTGTATCCTTCTCAACCGACTTTCACCGGAAACAGCCTCACCCAAGCGCAAACAATGAACAGCAGAAAGGAAAGGGGAATATTATGCAGCCATCAACATGAACGTCTGATCTAGAACTTACTTTGTAGCCAGAGGAAACCTCGAAGTGATCCTCCTGCCTACGTGTTGGATTACAGGTGTGGGCTGCCACACCTTCACAAGGCACAGTGGCTCAAACCCATGGCTTTGTGTGTGTGCTAGGCAAGCACTCTACCCACGGAGCCATACTGCCAGCCCTACAAGCTCATGCTCGCCTTTGATTTCGTCTTCTGAGGCAGGGTCTTATTACATGACACGGGTTAGGCTTGAGCGCCCAGTCCTGCAGCCTCTGCCTCCCTAGCAGATGGTTTTAGATGTGCATCCCCACACCCATCTAAGGATGCCACACCGTGATACACCTCCAGAGCAAGGCATAGCCTTCCAGAGTTCTGCCCCTCTACAAAAGAACATACTGGAAATGACATAGACGGGGCTGATGAGATGGCTTGGCAGGTGTAGTTGGTTGAATGAGGATGGCCCCTACTGGTTCAGGTGTTCTGAATACTTGGTCCGCATTTGGGGAAACTGTTTGGGACAGATTGGGAGGTGTGGCCTTGTTGGAGGTGTGTCGCTGGGGGTCTACCATGCCATTCCCATGTAACTCTGTCTCTGTCTCTGTCTCTGTGTCTGTGTCTGTCTCTCTCTGTCTCTCTCTGTCTCTCTCTGTCTCTCTCTCTCTGTCTCTCTCTCTCTCTCTGTCTCTCTCTCTCTCTCTCTCTCTCTCTCTCTCTCTCTCTCTCTCTCTCTCTCTCTCTCTCTCTCTCTCTCTCTCTCTCTCTCTCTCTCTCTCTGCTACTGCTCCAGCCCTGAGCCTGCCTGCTCCACACTCCCTACCATGGACTCTAACTCTCTGGCACTGTGAGCCCCCAAATTAAATGCTTTCTTTATACGTTGTCTTGTTCATGGTGGTTGTTAAGGCAACTGAAAAGTAACCAAGACTGCAGTTAAAAGTGCTTGCCGCCAAGCCTGACGAACTGGGTTCTAGTCCCGGACTCACCATGGAAGGAGATAACTCAATCCCCGTAAACTTCCTCTCTCACCTCACTCTTCTCCTTCCCCACCTACACACTTGAAGGCACTAAATAAAATGTAATAAAAAGTTGTAATGACCCAAATAAACTTCCTGGAACTCTGGAAATTAACTAAAGGTTTATGACGACCCAAGGCTATCATTTTTTAGTGACTGAATAGGAATGAAGACAGTGAGCTTCATGGTATTCTAACTCATTCCACTCTCATTCCTGTTTTGTGGATGCTTTGAAAACCCATGGCCGTGTAACCACTGGAAAATAGTGGGAAATAGTGGCTCTGCAGCTACTAGAGGAGCAAGATGGAATTTGAGTCTACCTCCAAGGAACGTCGCGGTGTTTGTCTGGGAGCATGGTGGGAGTTTGCTGAGAAGTGTGTCTAGGCTTCAGAATATCTAATCACAGACATGAGTGGTCAAACACACACACACACACACACACACACACACACGTGCACACACACGCACGCACACGCAAAAACAAAACAAAAAACCCAGATATTTTGTGAACTAGCCCAGGAAAAGCCATCCAATAAACAGCATCAACAAAACTCCCACAAAAGCAGAAGCAGAAGAAACTAAATGTCTAGATTTTTTAAAACTTTCTAGGGGGTTTTAATCTTGGGTGTAAATGATTTCACTGGAGAATTCTAACCTTCAGGGATCAACAGCAATCCTTCATATGTTCTTGCCCAAATAAAACAAAATCGCTTCCTCATCAGTGCTGTGGAGGAGGAGGAATCAAGTATAATTCCGTTTATCTAAAATATTTAAAACACAGACTAATACTATAAATTATTTTTAAATAGATATAAAACCACTGTTGTGGAATACTTAACTAGGCAAAGATGTGTTTGTTTATGCTATGGAATACTACTTTAACCATCTAAAGGTGCATTACATTTGTTTCTGCTGTGGAATATTACTTTAACTGTGTAAAGGTGTGTTACATTTGTTTTTGCTGCATTTGTGTTACATGTTTCTGCTACATTTGTTTAATGATATAAGGATGTGTTACATTTGTTTTACCTTGCCTGCCTAAGGCACCTGGTTGGTTTTAATAAAAAGCTGAACGGCCAATAGCTAGGCAAAGAGAGGGATAGGCAGGGCTGGTGGGCAGGGAGGATAGATAGGAGGAGACCCAAGGCTCAGAAAGCAAGGAACAAGAGAAGAGAGAACAAGGGAACCCCCCCCCCAACCAGGCAGCCGCTAATTGACACAGAATAGGACAATAGGACACACAGCCAGGTAAAAAGCCCTGAGGCAAAAGGTAGATAATCATTTAAGTTGAATTAGTTAGCCTGAAACAAGCCTAAACTAGGCTGAGCATTCCAAACTAATAATAAGTCTCTGTGTCATGATTTGGGAGCTGGTTGGTGGCCCTAAAGGAAAAGTCAGCTAGCCACTAGGGCTAGCAAGATGGCTCAGTGGGTAATGGTGCTAGTGACTAAATCTGCCGAGCCAGAGTCAAACCCCAGCAGGTCACCATCAAGATCAACCACTTGTACATCATTTCCCTTACCCCTCACGAAATAGATCCCATCTGTATAATCCCTTCAGACGGGGAGACCCATGCTCGGGGATATTAAATAACGTGACTAAGATTATATAGAGCTGGCTAGGCTGGACTTGGGTCTGTAATCTGATCAATCCTGGATGTGCTGTTTTTGCATCCTGGCTCAGCTGTGATGTCTGTGAAACTTGTCTATTGATCTCTGTGCTCTGTCACAGAGGAGTGGCAATAGTCTCACCTTAGCGGTTTGTAGAAGAGATGATTTGGAAACCTTGTATTAAGCCCACACTTGGAATATGATACATGCTCAATAAATGCCAGTCAGGATTCCTAAGGTCGGTGCTAATTCTAGCAATTAAAAAAAAAAAATCAAAACAGTGTTTCTCCGTGTAGCCCAGGCTGGCCTCAAACTCTTGTTCAGTGATGTCACACCGGGCTGAGCCCTCCTCCGGTTTTGTCTGGTTGGTTAATTATTATTATTATTTTTTAAACAATTGCTAGTTTTGTTTTATTTTGAGCCAGCAGTCACAGAGTGGACCTGGATGTGCCTTCTACTTTTGTCTGCAGCCTGGAGATGGGCTTGGGACTTGTGGCTCTTTTGTGTCTCAGGAGGGAATCTCCTGAAACCTGTTTGCCACCAGCTTGCTTCCTTGAACAGCCCAAACCCTTCAGGCTCTGAGGGCTCCTTTGTGGGGAGATGGCCGTGTCTCTCGCTTGTTTGCTCAGGGTTTAAAAGGTATTTCTGGGCTTTGGCTAAGAGGAAATTTAGCCTGTGAGCAAATCCTTCGTTGGTGATTGTCTGTAAACATCTGGGCGGAATGCGTCAGCTTCTGGTCCACTTTGCAGAGCTTCCCCCCAATGGTACAGGGTCATAGGAGGGAACAAACTCTCATATTTGTGTAGCTGTGGCTGGCTTCACACACAGGCTCCTGGCATTGCCACTGAAGTTGTTGGCCTGCCTTGCATTGTGCTGGGGACGGGAAGGGGGGAAGAGGAGTGGGAGGAGGAGGAAGAAGCAGGGAAAGGAAGGAGGAGAAGATGGAGAGTTGCCTGTGATCTCAGTAAAGATGGTGCTGACTCCGTGCCTGAGCCTCTCTCCCTGCTTCTCCTTGTGAACCTGTGGCTGCTGGGATGAGAAATTCTCCCATTCGCTTCCATCAATATTCATCGAAGGTCTAGGGCGTGCCAGGCTCTGTGTCTCTCATACGGGAAGTTACCTTTGGGAAGTTTGAGTTCTCACAGGGCGAGCCCTTTTCCGAGAAGCTGTAGACCAGATTCTGCCACAGAACCCATCTTAAAGCAACTGTGTTTCTGGAGGGATGCTGATGACTGTAATCACAACCCTCCCTGCTGGGTTCCTGTGTTGGTCAGCTTTCCATAGCTGGGACAAAATACCTGTGGGAGATCAACTTAAATGAGAAAATCTGTGATGGGCTGTGGTGGCACATGCTTTTAATCCCAGCAGAGGCAGGCCCATTTCTGTGGGTTCGAGACCATCCTGGTCTACGGAGTAAGTTCCAGGACAGCCAGGGCTACACAGGGAAATCCTGCTTGATGAAGGGTGGTGGGTGGGGGTGGGGAGTGAGGGGAATTGGGGGGGGGTGGAGGAGGTAGGATGGTATTATGGCTTAACATTTTTGTTGCCTTTGGGTCTGGCATGTGGGAGAATGAAAAGCTGCTCATACCATGGAGGCAGGGAGAAAGGAGGAGAGGCAGGGGAGGAAGGAGGAGAGGCAGGGGAGGAAGGAGGAGAGGCAGGGGAGGAAGGAGGAGAGGCAGGGGAGAAGAGTCTGAGTATAGTCTCTAAGGGTATGCCCCCTCTAAGGACTTGACTCCTATCACCCCCAATGGTGCCACAAAAGTCATTGTTAAGCTTTCAAATACAGCTGTTGGGGGTATTTCAGCTGCAAACCATAATAAGAACATCCCAGTAAACCTGGCATCCCCATCCTCAGAGCCTCCGTGGTAGCAAAGGATCCTGGGAGATGTAGGGTGCATTCTAGAAATGACCATCCATTATCCCCTACACTCACATTCCATTAGTCAGAATTCAGTCACTCTGGCAGGAGTAGGGGTGGGGTGTCTGTATCCCAGAATGAAACCCTGGTGTTTGGTGAGAACACAGCATGGTCACAGGATCTCCTGTCTGGGACCAGGTGTGCCCTGCTAAAACACTGTCCTTCATCCTGATTGTAAGTTTGAACATAAGAGGGGGGGAACCTGGGCCAGCGAGAGGGCTCAACAAGCAAAGGTGCTTGCTGTCAAGCCTGACGATCTGAGTTCAATTCCTGGACTACACAGTGGCAAGAGAGAACAGACATCCACAGGCTGTCCTCTGACCTCCACATGGGCACTGTGGTACTTGGATCCCTCCCATCAAAAATAAATAAATGTAATTAAAATAACAGAGCATATTAAGATTGTCTCTGCAGCCCACTTGGTAGAGCCCTTGCCTAAGCAAGCATAAAGCCCTGGGCTCCAGCCCCAGCACCACCAGCCCTGAGCTGGTGGTTCCTCAGTGGGAGACAGAGGCAAATGAGAAGTTCAAGGTCATCATCAGCTGTACCCTGAGAGCCTGCGCTACAAACAATAGAATGGTGCATATGGGGGTGGGGAGGGTAGGTGGGTGTGTATGGTGTGGTGAGAATGGAATTCTGGGTATCACACATGCTTAGCAAGCACTACCCACACCAGCCCTTAAAGAAACAAACAACAAACAAAACCCAAAACTTTTTCATTTTGAGGCAGGATCTGACTAAGCAGCCCCAACGGGGCCTTGAACTTGTGACCCTCATCCTTCAGTCTCCAAAGTATAGGGGGTATTGGGGATGTTGTCCTAGCGGTGGGAAGGCTGAGGTGTGAGTGAGGATGGATGCACATATAAGGCCAGCCTGGGCTACATGGTGAGCTCCAGGCAAAGCCGGAGCTACATAGCAACTCTATGGAGGGAGGTAGAGGGAGATAGAGACAGACAGATGATAGGTAGATGACAGACAGTTGGATGATCAGTAATAGAAAAATGATAGTCAGATGATAGCTGATAGATGATTGACTGATAGATGATTGATAGATGAAAGATAGGTAGGTAGGTAGATAGGCTGGTAGACAGATAGATTGATAGATAGACAGACAGACAGACAGACAGACAGGCTAGCAAAGCCCCACACCTACCCAGAACCTCACTCATGTGGGTCATGAGTCCCCAGCTTCTGGACTTGCTTACTGCTACTTAGTAGCAGTTGTAATGACAAGACTGGGTCACCTCAACCTCCCCGAGCTGCAGGCTCAGACTCTCTGGAAGGTTTGCCAGGCAGACACACACCCCTTGACTGCTCTGTGAGGATTAGCTGTGTGGCATTGTCATTGAGTAGGCATTTTCACGGAGTGCCTGGCTAAGCCTCAGTCTCCTCCCCCGGGAGAAAACAATAGGTGGAATTTTAATGGGGGTGGGAACAATCCGGGATTCTGAGAATGAATGAAGGGAGGGGAATGAATGAATCACCACCCTAATTTATGTCTTCTGAGGCAATAGGTGTGCAGTCTCCATTTCTCAGAGCTAGGGGAATGCCTGCCAAAATAAATTAACTTTCCCACGTCAGTGAGTCATTTGGCAAGAGCTGCTGCCTCGGAACTGAGGGAAAACGGGAGAAACCACAGGGCAGGGAGGGGTCCGAGTGACTCAACGCGGAGGAAGCAGCTTTTGCCCCCCCCCCGTTCTTTCACTGCCCCCCCCGCAGTCTCTGTGTATGCCCCCCCTCCTGTCTCTCTTTGTTTCTCTCTGTCTCTTTCTGTGCCTGTCTCCCATCCCATCTCTCTCACAACCTGTTGAAGTAAGAGGCAGAGTCCCTCCAAGAAATGGATCTCAGTCGTGCAAGGATGGACAAACAGGAGACGTTGGGCGGAAGCTCCCAGCAGGAGACACCCTGACGGTGACAGGGCCAGACTGAGGCTCCTGCGCTCCTGTCTTCCATTCGGTGCTCTCCGGTCCCAAGAGTGCCAGACCTCGGCTATTCCCACACTCCAGCGGCTGGGGAGCTTCGGGGCACAGCAGCAGAGATCAAAGCCAGAGCCAACAGGTCCTTAAGAAGAAAGGGCTGGGAGGAGCCGGCTGAGATGGACTTAATTACCTCCTCCTCGGGCTTGGGGTTTTATGAGCAGGACTGCCTGTCTCCTAGAAACCGGACCAGAGGCAGTGAACCCGGCATAAAAGAGATTGATGTGAGACAGGAAAGGCAACTTTCCGACCTCTGGAACGATGATACTCCAACAGGCTCACTCCCGCTCAAGCGTTCTCTAGCTTTCCATTGCCTGTAGGAAGCAATGAGTTTTAAAAGTTGCCCTTAAGAGCATGCACTTTTCCGGGGGGCGGCGGGGGGAGAGCTCTCAGAGACTCAGATGGGACTCATGGTGGGACAATTTGGGAGATTATCTTAAATGAAATTGACTCTGAAAAAAGTCAATTGTGCCTTAGCGTTTTAGGGAAGGCTGCTGGAGCCACATTCCTCCCTGTAGACCCCACCCCCATCCACAAGCACCAACATCTCATTTATAAAATGGCATAGGGGTTCTCTTGCATGTTTAAGTCCCCTCACGAAGCTCACCAAGTTCTCATGAGCACTGAACATCATTGTAGTCTCCTGATGTCGACTTGAATACATTTTCTTTTTCTTTTTCATATGGATTGACTTTAGGGCCTCAAATGTCCTCAGCAAATGCTATACTGGTGAGCTACATCCATCACCCCATTCCACCTTTAGTTAAATTCTTTTTTCAAGATTTAAACTTTTTAAAAAGAGTTTTCTGCATTTGGGTGTTTTGCCTGCAAGTGTGTGGGTGCATTATTTTTGTGCCTGGTATCCATGGAGGCCAGAGGACGATGTTGGATCCCCCGGAACTGGAGTCAGGAACTATCATGTGGAAACAAACTCAGATACTATGCAAGGTCAGCCAGTACTCTTAACCACTGAGCCATCGCTATACCCCTTTTTAGCCTGCGAGACAATGTCTCATTCTGTTGCCTAGGCTGGAGTTGAACTTGCTATCTTCCTGCCTCAATTTCCCCAATAGCAGGGACTGATAGTCATGGACCTTGAGGTGTGGCTTATCAAAATGGCATCTAAGTGTTGTTTTAGTTTGAGTCACCGAAGAACCCTCCCTCCTTCCGTTTTCACGTGAGTGAATGGTGGTGTATTTTGGAGAGAGACTGTGTGCGCACATGGGTGTGGATCCGTGAGTGTGTGCATAGAGGCTGGGGGTGACAACAGGAATCACCCTCAACTGTCCCTCCCTCCTTAGCCACTGAGGTAGAGTCTATCAATCACCCTTAAGGCTGTGTGGCTAGTCTCCCTAGTCAGTTTGCTTGGGGATCTCCTGTCTCAACCCACAGAAGCTGGAATTACAGGTGGATGCCACAGGCACCCAGTGCCTAACCTCTGAGCCATCTCTCCAGCCCCTGGGTGTGCATGCATGCGTGCACGAATGTGTGTGTGTGTGTGCACATGCCTGTGCACATGCACGAGTGTATGTATGTTTCCTCCCTAACTGTCCTCCAACCTTGGAATCCCCACCAGGATTAGAAAGTTCCTAAACACAGGGTGCCCAGGCCCTGCTTTCTACCCTCCTGAACAGCCTACAAATGACACTAACCAACTGGTGGGTCTCTGTCTCTTCTTATAATTGCTGATCTGATGCTTCCTTCTGTCACCAGAGGGGCTTTGCATCTACATGTAGCCGAGAGGCAGGAGATTGTGCCAGGTCTGCGAAGCCAGGGAAGAGCTGGCGCTCGGGTCTGGGATTAATAAGGTTAATTTCACCGTACACCTTGTCATTTTGAATCAAGTGGCTCAGCTGAAGGGGGAGGAAGGCATGTTGTTTTATTCTGGGGATAAATGAGAGATTAATTTTTAAGTCTTATTTAAATAACTCTCCAAGAGGCGCTAGAGATGAAATTGCTTTTAATTGGCCGGCTGCTCGCCAGCTCTCTGGCGTTCAAGTGTTCGGGATGAGGTCTCAGTTGGTTTTAAACTTGAACTTGTCATCTTGCTGTCTCGCTACCCTTCCCTCCTGGCCGAACACTCAGCACTCCTTACTGTGGTTCAGAGACCGTCAGCGTGGTTGGAGACCCCATCACTTCCTGCTTCTAACCACCGGACCCGGGCAGTGCTGGCAAGGAACGACTACCTGCCCTTTACTTATTTACTTGTTTATTTATTTATCCTTCAATGTGTAGGAAGGCCTGCTTGTGCTGGGAAGATGATAGCATGCACTGGAATCACATCCTGGCTGCACCCCCACCCACCCACACACCACACACCACACACCACACACTTCCCAGTCATTGACCTCGGGCAAATCACGTAACATTCCTGAATCTCAATGTCTGGGTCTATGAAGAGGGGGCCTCCAAAAGCTGGGCTGTGTTGCTTGATGGTTAGGGCACTTGCCTGGAGCCCATGAAGCCTTGGGTTCTTCAGAATAAACAAAAGAGGCGGGCAGAGACTTACTGTCAGAATTTTGTCCAATGGTGTGCTGAAATGTTTAAAGCCCGGACCTCCAAAGGAAAGTTGACGAGTACCACGTGTGAATTTCCACAGCTTAACTACTTCCCCGCTCACCATCTGCAGCTACTGACTTGGGAAGAACTACACAGCACTGAACTGGATTTCTCCTCACAAGTCCAACAGCCACAAGTGATCTCAGGAACACGGGTAACCAGAAAATGGAGCCAATTACAAGGGAGGCATTTGAACTATTGCTACAAGTGCGTGCGTGCGTGCGTGCGTGCGTGCGTGTGTGTGTGTGTGTGTGTGTGTGTGTGTGTGCGTGCACATAGAGGCCAGAGGTAAACGTCTGGTATTGTCCTCAATCAACTATTATTTTTTAGGCAGGGTCTCTTGCTGAGTCTGGAGCTCACTGATTCAGTTAGACAGGCTGGACAGAAAACCCAAGGGTTCTCCTCTCTCTGCCTCCATAATGCTGGAATTATGGGTAAGTGCTATGGCTGGCTTTTTCTGTGAGTGGTGGGAATCTGGGCTTCGGTCCTATGCTTGCTGAATGCTATCAGAGGTAATTTTTTTTTTTTTTTTGCTTTGTTTCATGTGAATGGGTATCATTTTGCCTGTATAGATGTGCGTGTACCCCACGTGAGTCTGGTGCCTGAGGAGGTCTGAGACTGCAGTTACAGATGGTGGTGGCTCACTAATCTGGGTCCTCTGCAAGAGCAGCTGCTGCTCTAACCACTCACATCTGGGTCCTCTGCAAGAGCAGCTGCTGCTCTAACCACTGAGCGCCCTCCCAGCCCTATGATACTGAAGCACTTACTCTCATTGTCCAGTAAGCCCAGAGTTGGTGCATGCAGGAGCCCAAGAATGAGCACCAGACAGGAAAGCAAGCTCCACGCTGGACGGAGCTGGCATAGGCTCCGCTCACCTGGTCTAAAAGTTGCCAGGGTTGAGGACCAGAACGTCCAGCACACATAGCTTTGCACTGGAAGATTATTCTGGGCTTGCACACACCTCATCCATCCTTCATCAACTCTTTTGGATGTGCAGTAGTACATGCCTCATGCCACGCTGGTCAGGTGGTGTGTGCCTCAGAGTGGCCTGTGTCTAGCTCATCTCAGTCCCACAGTCACTTTGCAAGGCCATTGTCCCAATGGGGCATGGTGGGTTTTACTTATAATCCCAGCATCCAGGAGGCTGAGCTAAGGGAGTTGGTAAGTTCAAGAACCAGCCTGGGCTACACAGCAAAGCCCTGTCTCAAATCTTTCCCCTGCTACCCCCCTCCCCAAAACACAGCCCAAATGTTCTTGACCCCAAATCTGGCAGGGTGGAGTTGGGTGGGGAAGGTTAGAAATGGGAGGGAGTCCCTAGAGGAGGAGGAAGGGGAAGGGTGGCAGAGGGAGGGGGGGCTTCTTCTTTTTTTTGGTTCTCACTCAACAGAGCAGAAAGGAGTGTTAGGGTGTGAATCCATGTGCCAGGTGTCTGTGTGCATAAGAATGAGCTAAGGTGCATGGTGTGCCTCTACATGTGAGAGAGGGTGTGTGTGTGCGTGTGTGTGTGGTGTGTGTGTGCGTGTGTGTGTGGTGTGTGTGTGCGTGTGTGTGTGGTGTGTGCGTGCGTGCGTGTGTGCGTGTGTGTGGTGTGTGGTGTGTGTGTGTGTGTGTGTGGTGTGTGGTGTGTGGTGTGTGTGTGTGTGTGTGGTGTGTGGTGTGTGTGTGTGTGTGGTGTGTGTGTGTGTGTGTGTGTGTGTGTGTGTGTGTGGTGTGTGTGGTGTGTGTGTGTGTGTGGTGTGTGTGTGTGGTTTCTGTAGGGGCAGGGCTGGGGCCAACCCTCCTAGAGCTGAGCCTGGATGGCTGAGACCAAGCATCCTTCTCTCCTCTCCTCCTCCCTCCTCCCCTCTCCCCTCCCCCCTTCCCTCTCCCCTTGGCCCCCAGCTTCCCAGAGGATTCCATTAACAGCTGGAACAAATGAAAGCAAGGAAGGCTGGGCGGTGCCAGGAGGGGTCAGAGGGGCTAAGCTGGGCGCTGGGCCTGGTGTTCCCGGGTTCCTGGATGCTAAGGATTACAGCCTGGGCTGCTGCTATGCTATTTAATCAGCTGGTAGCAATTTAACCATTACACCCCAGCAAGAGAATCTAAGACATTTCCTACAGCTCAAAAGGAGAGAACTCAGAAGGGAGGAATGCGTGAGGAGGGGTGTGGGGGGTGTGCGGCGGGACATAGTACAGCTTTATTAAATAAAGAGGAAGCGAGAAAGGAACTCATTCTGTCGTTTGCAGTAAAGATGGGGCAGGATGAGAGCCCCAGCCTGGGGTGCCAGGGTGGGAGTTAGCAGAGATGCCTAGATGTGGAGATGTGCAAGGGGGGATTTTTGTCTCCTTCATCGAGGGGACAAAACCCTGAGAGAGAAGCCTGTTTTATGCAAGCCCTGATTGAGACAGCCCCCAAACTGAAACGGGACCCAACTGAGCAGTTAACTAAGGGACCCCCTCATCTTGGGCTTATGTGTGAGTGTTTAGGGAGTGAGCCCACAGCTGCTTTCTTTAAGAAGTAGCTTCTCTAGCCATTGCTTCAGGTGCCCCTAAGAGCCACCACTCTGGAACCCTGCTGCCAGCAGCTGTCTCGGAGCCCAGGGTAAGTGGCAACACTGGGGAGTCCTGTGGAAGGAGCGTTCAGGAGAAAGCAAGGGTGGGATTTAGGGCCCTTCCCTTAAGGTCCATGCTTGCAGCCCAGGCTTTTCGAGACATGCCGTTGTCCCTGGAACAGGTTGCTAAGTGTCTCTGAACTCAGACTCTTCCTCCTGACTTACTGGGGGGTTAGAGCACTTTTTCTGCTCAGGGCCAAATGGTAAATACGTTTGTGACTCACACGGTCTCCACAGCAACCATTCAACTTTGTTCCAGAAACATGAACTCTGGATAAGTGAATGGGCATTGCTCTGTCTAATAAAACTTTATTTACAAAGACCATTAGCTGGCTCCTGGGCTGTAGCCTACATCCTTCTGATCTAGGAAACAAAAAATGACGGCACCCATCTCCTGCCGTCCCCTTAAGAATGAAACCCAGTGGCTTGTGACACCGCATCTCCAGGTCTGAAATACATCTTTGGGTGACTGCCAGCCAGGTTGCAGGAACAGGCAGCAAACATTTTTCTGCCCAATAAACTTGCCACTCATTTCCCACCAATCAGCCATGTGTTAGGAGATGCAGTGATTGAGTCAGTGTCTACATCTATTTCCTATGGCCATGGCAGAAGACACAAGGCAGGGTCATTTACAAAGAATAAAGGTTCACTTGACAAGGCATGACTTCACTTTACCACACCCGGTGGTTGCAGGAACAAATCCCCTCTCTTGTGAAAGAATGTAATTCCTCTAAACAATATAGTGCCCCCCTTTAATGTTTCACTTTTAAGGGGAGTGGTGTGTGTGTTTACACATGGAGCTCGGGGTCAGCCTTGGCTGTCACTCTTTAGGAGCCGTCTCCACCTTGAATTTTGAGAAAGGGTCTCTCTTCAACCTGGAGCTCACTGATAAAAGGCTAGGTCAGCAGATCAGCGTGCCCCAAAGGTCTATCTGCATCTGCCTCCTAGCACTGGAATTACTCACATATACACACACCACACATACACACCACACACCACACCACCCACACACACATACATTTTCATACACACCACAAACACACCACACACACAAACACACATACCACACATACATACCACACATATACACACACACCACATACACCACACATACACACATATATACCACATGCCCCACACACCCCATACACCCTCCCTCCTCCAGACACACTTCGCTTTTTTATGTGGCTTCTGAGATTGAACTCAGATTCTGATGCTGTCATGGCAGACGCTTCACTTACAGAGCCATTTACGTGGCTCCCTAGTCACCTCTCAAAGTCCACATCTACCAATATTGTTACATTGGGATCTAAATTCCCACATGGGGGAGGGATAGCACCCCAGCAGGAATATACAACAAACAGCTTCCTAGGGGGCATCTGGGGAACTGGGCTTGGCAGGATGAATAGGAGTTTTCCTAAAAAGAGGATGTAGAGGAGACAATAAAAGGGAAGGAATGTGACCGCCACTGGGGACACTAGTGGGAGGGCTTACATGTGCTGAGACAGGCAGCTGTCAAGGACACCCTTGAAGATGACTCTTAATTTTGATTGGAGACCAGGGAGCCACTGAGAAGTTGGTGGCTGCTGAGCCCTGTCCCCAGCCACTATGAGCTCCCACACAGAGCCTAGCCTCCCCTACTCCCTTGCCTCACAGCAGCCTGAATGCCTGCAGCTTCAGCCCAGTTCCCAGATGAGAAAACTGAGTTCCAGGAGGTTCAAGGGACCTCCTCAGATTCAAAGGGCTAAGAAGAGGGAACTCTAAATACAGAGTTTGCCCTGGACACACGGAGACACACTGTGTAGCCCAAGAATCTGCCCAGACCATGTGGAACTTGCCATCTTGGTAGGGAGATCCACTATCCTCAGGCAACGCTGAACTTAGTCTGCTTTCTGGTGCTACAACTGAGTGCCACAGGCTGGAGCACAGGCTGGAGCACTCACAAAACATGGAAGTTTCTTGACTTGTGGGTCTGGAGGCTGGAAAGTCCAAGAGAGTGGTGCCAGCATTTGGTGGGGCTTAGGCTATATCCTAAGGTGGAGTAAGACATCTTCCTCCTCCTTTCTTCCTTTTCACCCCTCCTCTCCTTCCCTCTCTTCTTCCTCCCTCCTCCCCCATTTCTCTTTTCCCTCCTCCCTTTTCTCCCCATCCTCTGCTGTTGAGTTTCCTTCCTTCCTTCCTTCCTTCCTTCCTTCCTTCCTTCCTTCCTTCCTTCCTTCCTTCCTTCCTTCCTTCCTTCCACTCTGGCTGTCCTGGAACTCTCTGTAGACCAGGCTGGCTTTGAACTCTTAGAGATCCGCCTGCCTCTGCCTCCCAGGTGCTGGGATCATCCACCACCCAGCCCTCTGTTGATTTTCTAATTAAGCTTTGTCAAGTCACTGCCTCCACCCCTTCCCATCCTCCTCCTCTTCCCTCTCTCCTCCTTTCCCTTCCTCTTCCTAGAGACAGGCTCTCACCATTTAGCCCAGCCTAGCCTCAAACTCACAACCTGCCCTCTACAGCCTCTGGAGTGCAGGGATTATAGGTGTGTGCCACTGCATGCATCAGTTTCTCGTCTTCATATAAAGCCACTCACGTCATCACAGGGCTCACCCTTGTTGCCTCCTCTAACCCTAGGTCCCACCCCCAGATACCATCATCATTGTTTTATCTCTCTGGGGATGCCTCTCCAACTGTGAATTAAGGGGCTCATTCAAATAACGTGCAGACTCATCCTGTCAGGGTATCCAACTTGTTGACATTGGGATATGATGCTGTTATCTACAGATGGGTATCGCCACAGTCACAGCTTTCCCAGGACACATGCTGCCTGAAGGTCACAGGTTGGACATACCTGTGTTGTGAAGACACAGCGCTGTGTATGGATGGAGTAGTCCCCTGCCAAGAGTCCCCGTCGAGTTTCCAAAGTGAGCTTCGTGAAGTCCCCTTAGGGCACAGTGTACTAAAATTAAAGCATTAGTTAAAATACATAAAACATGAAACAGCAAAAGCACTGGAAATAGAATAATAAAACATGTCATTACGGCAGGTTAGGGGGAAAATAGTTCCCACATTATGCCCCGAAGGTTGGCAAACTGAGGCTTCATCAATATGTCAAGAAATGTACACACACGCACACGCACGGGTATTTATACATCAGCTCTGGGAAGGGAGCGAAATGTCTGGGGCTGGAGTTGTATTGCCTCGAGTCCTGCACAGGGCTCCCCCATTTACACAGCTCCACTCACCTGGAGGAGGGGCAGAGATCCCAGAATCCCCACAGCTTTCCCATCCCTAAGGCCATCTGAACCCACAGTAGCCTGTCAGGGAAACTTCTAGACACCTTCCCGCATTGTGAGGCTCCTTCTGGCCCCTCAACATGCCATGTCCCGCTGTTGATAGGTTCAGTCTTTTTGGCCAAGCAAGGGCAGGTAGGAGATCTTCGGCATGAGAAACAAGCTAATTTTGAGCCCATCCCTCTTGGGATTGGCTGACACACTTATGGGGAGACGTTGGGGAGAGAGAGGGCCATGAGTAGGGTGACTGGCCGTTTCTGATTGCTGTGTAGCTTCACTTTCCAGAAGAATCCCTCAGTCCTGGACAAGCAAGGTGGTCACTATGGTGGCTGTTATCAATTGTCAATTTGACAGGATGGAGAAATGCCTGGGAACAGATCTCCTAGCTGGCCTGGGAGGGACTATCTACACTGTGTCAGTCAAGATAGGAAGACCTACCCTCAACATGGGTGCCATCATCCCACTGGCTGGGGTCCTGGACACAATGTAGCCAGCTGCCTAGGGCTGCCATGTCCCCATCCCCCTCACGATGGACCCAATGCTCAGACTGCAAGCTCTGTAGCCTCTTCCTTCAGTTCACTATTTTGTCAACATAATGAAAGAAACACAGGCCAATCATAAATCCTTATCTTTGTGGCTTTTGATACTTTGTATCTAGATGCCTTGTAGGATTAGTTTGAAGCCAAAAACTGGAGAAAGTTAACCAAGTAAACTCTAGCCTTAGCTGCTACTGAGCCCTGTTTTCCCTGCAAGAGGCAAAAAAGGTTGTATGTGCCTTGGGTTGTGGACATCAGCAGAAAGGCAGGATTCCTGTGTCACTGAAGCCGTGTGTAATGAGGGCCTGGCAATCGTGAACAAATAAGCAAGCTGCTCCTGGTTTTAGCAACCACTTTTCAAGTATGCATATATGTGTATGTGTGCGAGAGCACAGGCACACACGCCTGTGCATGTGTGTGTGTGTGTGTGTGTGTGTGTGTGTGTGTGTGTGTGTGCAAGTATGTAGGTCAGAAGTTAATATCAGGCGTGGGCCTCAATTGTTCTGCAACCTGTTTTCTGAGACAAAGGCTCCTACTGAATTAAGTTGGCCAGCCAGCTCCAGGGCCTTCCAGTCTCCACTTCCCGGTGATCCCGTGTAAATGAAACACAGATTCCTTTTTCGTGGGTGGGGGCTGGACTCAGGTCTTCACATTCGTGTGCAGCAGGTACTTTATCTACTGAGTCACATCCCTGGAGCCCTTGCTGTCTGTTTTATTTAACTGACAGACATCTGCCTGCCATAGCAGGGCTGGAGTAATTCACTGCATGCAGATTTACTCTTCCAATTGTTGGGGTGAGGGTTAAATACCTTTCTGATGTGTTAAGAGGGCTCTGTGAGGTAAATAAACAGGGCTGAGCAGTGACCTCCTGATTCCCTGAGGTTCACAGCCACTGGCCTCTCCAGCCTCACACGCCACACGCCCTCTTCTTCTAATCATCATCATTACTTATGATAACATTTTACACTCGGAGGTCAGCTTTTCTTCCCCAATGCTCTAGTCTTGCTTAATGAGTCGCTTTCGAATCTAAATAATGAAGTATTTGCCCTTTTTGGGTTTCCACATCTAGTTTCTGCTGCTGATTTCACACACTCATTCTAATGGTACACACACACACACACACACACACACACACACACACACAAAGGCTTAAATACAAATAACATCACTTAATTTCTTTCTCAGCCCCCTCCCTTCTAGAGGATTACTTTTGAATCAGACTCTCTCCCTGTTACCCAAGCTAGTTTTTTGTTCGTTTATTTGTTTGTTTGGGTTTTTGTTTGTTTTTTTTTGTTTTGTTTGTTTATTTAGTTTTCCAAGACAGGGTCTCTCTACATAGCCCTGGCTGACCTTGAACTCACAGAGATCTGCCTGTCTCTGCCTCCTGAGTGCTAAAGATGTGTAACACCATGGTTGGCATCCAAGCTATTCTTGAATTTGAGGTTTTTCCTGCCTCAGCCCGCTAAATGCTAGGCTTACAGACCATACTTATGAACTGCCTGAATTTTGAGCACTTAAAATCCATCATCACCCCCCCCCCCATCAAGCACTTAAAACCCATTTCAGGCCAGGCATGGCAGCATATACTGTAATTCCAGCACTTGAGAGCCGAAAGCAAAGGGATCAGGACACACACACACACACACACACACACACACACACACCACCACCACCACCACCACAACAACAAAACAAAACAAAACAAAACAAAACAAAACAAAACAAACCTTCCAGGGTTTTTGCTGCTGTTGTTTTAATGAGGCTCCCAACCCAGCCTGCAGATGGGGTTCTTGAGACCCTGAGAGTCACAGTAACTCTCTCAGTGCCACGCGGTGCTGTTCTGCCTCATGACTGTCACAGGTGGCCACACTATTAATTACCTCTGACACGTGGCCAGCTCACATCTCTCGGTGTCCTTCCCCACCGATCTTGGGCAGACTGCAGGGAAAGGAGAGAGTGTTAGGGAATCCCTATGGGTGGGTGCATCCCGTGGTCAGAGGCCCTGGTTCTCTGTGACACAAACCAGGGCTGGCACTCTCCCTGCTGGGTAAAGGGTCAAGGCCATCTTGACCTGGAACTGTGGTCCCAGAAAGAAGTTTTGGAGTTCACCCTGGAAGTGCCCACTGGGCTTTGAGACCCAAGGCCAAGGTCTCTAAATTTGAATATTTCAACCCCTCCTCCCCTCCCCTGTTCCCAGCCCGGAAGGGGAATAATGTCACCCTGGTCTCTGACACAGCTGCCCATGAAAGAGCCCCCCCCCCCTCCAAGAGACAGAGGACCACCTTCTAGATCTTTTTAGCTACGGAGGGGAGAACATTCCTCCTGCTGGCAGCTGGAAACTATTTGAGGCATCCAACACCCAGCCTCCCCCAGTGGATTTGGAGGCAACTACCACTCCACTGGGGAGGGGGCCCTGTCTCCAGCAAGTGTCTTCGAAGAATGCCAGGGCCAAAATTATATGTCTTCTCTCTGAGACGCCTTTGGGCGGAGGTGGGGGGTTGCCCATGTATAATTCAAGAAGCTCCAGGCTGCAAACTGCTAACTCAGTTGGATTTTCCTTCCCCAGTGGAAGCTTTGTCTTAGGTCACAATTGTTTGAGATTTCAGTGTAGCTTATGTGGACTGGGATGCCTTGTTTGGACCACACTTGTCAGGAAGGTGCCTGGTGTCTCAAGAGGCCTTGAAGAAGTTTCACCACCAGAGGGATGGGAGTGGCTAGTGACATGTCCAGACCCTCTTAACCCCCATGCAGATGACCACAAGGACCAGAACATCAGGTCTTCCCGACAGTGCTCACTGGCTGTGTGAGGTTGAACATTTTGCTGGACCTCTCTGGGCCTTGTTTACATAACTTGTAAGCAAAGACTAAGAACATCTGTCTAGTAACTTATGAACATTAAATTGAATTGTATAGAAATGATGGTCTGGGATGCTGGGGCCTGCTCACCATTCAACACTGTTAACTCACCCTGAAGCCTGCCTCTCATCAGAACCTGCAGGAATGGTTCTGGGGAGATGGCTCAGTGGGTAATGGGACTTGTTCTGCAATCATGAGGACCTGAGTTCAAACCCCCCAGAACCTGTGTGAAAATTGCATGGCTGCATATGCCTATGATCCCAGTGTGTGGCAGGGCCCAGAGAGAGGCAGACCTCAAGAATGGAAGTGAGCCACCCTTGCTGAAACAGTCAGCAGTGCCTGTGTCACTGTGAGATTTTATCTCAGGGTAATGACGTAGACAGTGATGAAGGGAAACACCTGCACACACACACACACACACACACACACACACACACACACACACACACACACACGAACAAGCAGTAATTACTCCCTGCTCAATGAAGATCTTTCCATTAATCTCATCAGTTTGCACATCAGATTTAGGGCTGTGGGTGCCTCCCACGCAGAGCTCCTGCCCACTACACAGGAAGCCCTACCAAATGAACAAAGCATTATTTTATGATGCAGAGCTTTGGGGGCTCTGTAAACAGTCTAACATGGATGATCCCTAGAAGAATGCATCCCCACATTCAGAACCCCGTCAGTGGCTAGTGAGTTCCAGGGCAGGCACTGGAGAAAGCCAGACCCAGACAGTGGCCAGACAAAAGGTGTGGGGCACAGGGCGGAGAGAAAAGCTGGGACACAGGGGTCAGCCAGTGGATTTACTCCAAGGCTAAGTTAAATTGCAGGCCTGGTGGGGCAATTACCTTCTGGTCTCCAAGTCTCCTTAGTGCCCTCCCATCTCCCCCACCCCCCACCCCCATACACTCCCTCCCCACCAGGGCAAACTGTTTACTGTCTGTCTGCCAGGTCACCCTAGGCCTGGGGTTTATAAAGCTGTCTGTACTCCCCGGAGAAGAGAGATGGGCAGCTAATGACTTCATCATTAAGTTAACTCTGCAGCTACTCTGAGGCAGCTGGGGACATCCCCTTCCTGTACCACCAGTGAGCCACTGTGTCCCCTGAAATGCATGGGATGAGCTGGAGTGCAGAGCTGGGGACTCAATTCCGGATCCTCAGCAGAGTTAATTGACTTCCTTCTTTCTTGACTTCCGTGCTCCCTCAGCCTCCGTGCTCCCTCAGCCTCCATGCTCCCTCAGCCCCCCGTGCTCCCTCAGCCCTTACTTCTTCAGGCTCTTGTTTAGAAGGGAGCAATCACAGTGCGGCCTGCTGTAGGGGGGGGGGGAGCCTCTTGAAGGGTGATGCTGACCCCAGGCTTGTAGGAGAGGAAGAAACTAGCCAGGGAAATTGTCAGGTCAGCAAGAACATGCAAAAGCAAAGCTTGGACCTAGGCAGCTGTGATGCTCATTGATGCATTTTGTGATATTAACCCCCGGTGTGGCAGACAGTATGTCTGCTTTGAAGGTGTGGGTAGGTGGGGGTGACATTAGCTTGTGCTGTGTCACATGCATCCTTGAGTGATGGAAAGTGAACCCCACAAATACAAGCTCCCTCCTCTACACCCCCATGTCTCTAATGCAGCACCTAGGACAACCAGGTCAGATCAACAGTTGCTTCAGGAGGGAAGATGGGGGCTGAGGGGGGGTGGTCTGGCAGGGCCTGGAGCCCAGCTGGGGTTGCAGAGCAGGCTGACAGCTCTTCACACTCCAAGCAGCCAGAATCTGGCCTAGAATAGAAGCCGCCTTCGAGAGCTGGCCGGGAGCCCTTTCCTGGAGTGATGGCTGGGCAGGTGTTTGTGGTCTGTAGTGAAGAGGGGACAGAGCTACTCACTGTGACCAGCCCCCCCACCCCTCTCCACCATCTCTCCATTGTTCAGGGGACCTACAGGATACCCTGTCTGTTCCACAGTGGGCTGTCAGGGAAAGGTTGATGGCCACTGTTTCTTGAGCATATATTAGACACCAGGCATTGCATAAAACCTCCACCAAATTCCAAGACAGAGGGACTGTCATTCTCCCATGTTACAGATAGGGCAACTGAGGCTTAGACAGGGGCATTAACTATGTTCATCTAATCCCAGTCTTCTTTGTCTGGTTCCCATGCTGTAATTACTTCCAGGGTGGCCTATCTGCTCTACTTGTCAACCACAACCATAGGTCAAGCAGCAGAAACTAGTGACCTGGCTCACATGGTGGGGGGCGGGAACTGGTAGGTGAAGGTGGGTACTGTTGGACCCTGGAATCCAGGCCTGAGCTAACGTCTGGTCTGAGGCTGGATACACAAGTGAAACCAAATGTATGGACTTGACAGAGACCCAGCTAGGTTGACTCCTATCAAAACGGAGATGCATTTAATCTGGTAACTAAAAGGAGCAGGGCCGTGGATTTCAGATCCAGGTGGATCTGGGTGAACAAACGTCTCCAGCCCCCTCCTTTGGCGTTTTTCCTTGGTGTCACCTTCATTATTGATCATCAGTCTTCTTGATGTGGACAGACAGTCACTATTAGATCCATAATTGTTTCTCCCATCACACACTTGTACTGTTGTCACTGGACCATTGTGTGTGGCTGTGCGGTCCTGATCCCGCCACTGGGTAGCCAGAATATAACACACAGATCAGCTAGGTCTCAATGTCCTCTCCATCCAACTGAAAACGAGAGTGAGATGACTCCCCTGTGATGAGTGAGTGAAATCCTGAGTCAATGTGTGTTGTCAAGGGAACTTCCCATAGACAGAGCTGTTGGGGAGAGTCCCCATGGTTTTAAGAAGCAAAGGAGTTTGTTTGTTTTAAATAAATCACTTGGTGGAGGGAATGGTAGGACACACCTTTAATCCCCAGTAACCAAGAGGCAAAGGCAGCTGGATTTGTGTGAATTCCAGGCCAGCCAGGGCTCCACAATGAGACCCTGTCTAAAAAAAAAAAAAATTTAAATCACTCAGGTTGAATCACAAAAGCTTGGGTCTGCCCGGGCTTCCGAAGAAGCTGCGAAGTCCCCATAGGTCATGTGGCATTCACAGCTTCCCCTGCGGTCGGTTTCTGTCCAGCCTTGGTTAACTGTCAGGGGCAGCCGAGCCACCAAACAAGCCCCTCCCACGCCTGTCGCTCCCGGGCACGCGTGAAGACATTTCCCCTTCCGAAGACAGGAAACGCAGGAAACCCAAAGCTTTTCAAATAACTTGCCCGCAACGCTTCAGGCTGGGCCGTTGTGACGTCAGCCCACAGTCAGCCAATGCCTGTGTGGCCTCGACTCGCTAATCTGCATACTGTGTTCTCATTGGCTCCCGTTGCTCGGCCTCTCCATTGTGGTGGGTTTTGTTTTTAATTATTTGTTTTGCTTTTCCCATTCAAGGGCTTCCTCCGTCCCAGACCTCCTGGCCAGCTGGGTTTAAGGATGGCCGTCGTGGTGTGGGTTTCCTGTGGGTCCTCAGTGCGGCCCAGCGCGGAAATGGCTAGAGTCTCACGACCTCTGATTCTAAAAGCAATCACTTGACCTCATGATATGCACATGTGCCTGTCCTGGTATGTGTCTGTGCATGCACTAAAACTTTTTTTTTTTCTTTAGTGTTTATAAAGAATAGTAGAATAGTTCCTGCAAGCTTTAATAAGGTCTGGGCCAAGATAAAGAAGTTACAATGAGTGTCCCCAAACTTTCTGCCAAGAGGTGACTACTAATTCCCAGCACTCCGTAAATAGACACTACAGATCTTTGTGAGTTTTGAGTTCAAGGCCAGCCTGTTCTACCTAGTGAGCTCCAGCCTAAGCAGAGGTATACAGTGAGAGCAAAATTCTACCTTTGCTTTCCAAGTCCTTTTTGTCTTGTTTACCTCTGTTTTGAGGATAGGGATGGAGTGTGGGAGGCAGAGCAAAGTTTCACTGTAGCCCAGGCTAGCCTGAAGTTCACAATCCCTTCACCTCAGCTTCTTGAATTCTGGGAATACAGGCAAGTTCCACCAGGCCTGGGTTCCCAAGGCATTTTTAACATTATAGCCTTTGATTCTTTACCAAAGCCCCAATGCAGATTTGATGAGAGCTGGAAGCCAGTGTCACTTCCTAGAAAGCCAGGGAACCAGTTGATTCTGGCCTCCATCCACAGGGTGTGTGAGGTCTTTAATCTCTCTTCCCTGGGCTAGGCTGATATCCAGACAGATGGACCCAGATGATGGCTGGGATTGGGTGAGGACATCATCTGACTCATCTATGAGTATGAAGGAAGGACAGACAGGGAAGGGCAAACTGACCCTGGCCTTGAGGGACACAGGTATCTTCTGTATCCCAATGTGGGTGCTTACTGCTCTTGGGTTCAGACTTCAGTCAAGACTGACACTTTTCCCTCCATGCCTTCCTCCCTCAGGCCTTGACATTTGGACTCCAACTAGGATTCATAGGGAATTCCCAGACTTGGTCCTGCCTCTTATCTGCAAAGAGGGGATGATGGGACTTCCATGTGATCCAAATTATGTGAGGCCATGGTTTGTATTAATCTCTCTCAGGCTGGAGAGATGGCTCAGCAGGTAAGAGCACTGACTGTCCTTCCAGAGGACCAAGTTCAATTCCCAGCCCTCATAGGATACCTCAGAAATTTCTGTAAGACTAGCTCCAGGGGCTTTGACACCCTCACACAGACATGCAAGCAGGTAAAACACCAGTGCACAAAAAATAAAAATAAGTAAATCATAAAAAAAAACCCTCACAATCCCCCCTCTCTCTCTAAAAAAAAAAAAAAAAAAAAAAAAAAAAAGACTAGCCAGGCGTGGCAGCACATACCTATAATTCCAGAGGTATGGGGATCTATGAGTTCCAGGCCAGTTTGGTCTACAGAGTGAGTTCCAGGACAGCCAGGGCTACACAGAGGAACCCTATGTGTGGGGGGGGGGGAAGGGAGAGAAAAGACTTGCTTATTGTATGTGTCAGCTTAAGTGCCTGCATGTATGTATGGTCACTGTGCCTGCTGCACTCAGAGACCAGAAGACGGGGTTGGATCCCCTAGAACTGGAGGACAGTTACGAGTCATTGTGTGGATACAAACAGCTGAGCCTCTGAAGAGCAGTAAGTGCTCCCAACAGCGGGGCCATCTCCCCAGCCCCCTCCTGTTGACCCCTTAGTGCTGCTATGTGGACATAAAGTTATGCTCCTTCTCCATCTCCTTTCAGTCTCTGTAAAATCATGAAAATTATAAAAAATCTGCAGTCAAGTGGGGCGGTGCACACATGTCATCCCAGCACTCAACGGCCAGAGGCAGAAGGACTTTGAATTCTGAAATGCCTGGGCTACCTAGAGAGACCTTGTTTCAAAATTGTGTCATTAATTTAAATATATATCTATTCAGATTTAAATATAACCTTTTACAGGATTTTGTAATCGGTCCACTCCTTGTGAAACTTTTTAAAACTTACATTTTATTTATTTATCTTGTGTGCATCTGTGTGTTATCGAGGCATGTGTGTGGCATGATGTATATGTGTGGATGTCAGAGACAATCTATAGGAATTGGTTCTCTCCTTCCAGAACCCTGCAAAGGAATCAAAGAGATAGTGTTAGACCATGGCAGATGTGGGGGTTCCTGCAGAGCTTGGGGAGTTTCCCAGGGTCACACCTGCTTCTTTAGAGCACACAGGTGCCCCATACCCCCACAACCTCTCTCCCCTTGCATTTGGGGGTCTCATGGCCTTCCCATTTTCCCCACACCCCAATATCCCCTTCTCACATAGACCTTCCTAGCCACTTTAAATCCCAGTCTAACAAAAGATTTTGACGGAGAAATGAGCGTGTGCCTGGGACAGTAGACTAATTTGGGACCGTCTTGCAACTAGGGTCTTTCCTGACACCTTGTGCGTTTGTGGCTGAGAGGGAAAAGAAGATGACCGCCCCCACCGCTAAACATGGATGGTGGAGCAGCGTCCCCACAGGAAGTGGGAAATCATCTTCCTGGGGACCTTAAGCCTCATTTGCATAAAGAAATTATGTCCCATTACCAGATGTGCCTTCCCCTGCTTCCTGACAGGACTTCCGTTGCTGTCGCACCTTTTCCTGAGTAATCAAGTAATTTCTTTCCAGATAAATTCCATCCTTGGACGCATTCACACTGCTGGGTTTCTCGTGACACTCAAATGAGCAACTTTTCTCTCTGGGGATGCGTTGAGTGGGCATCAGTTAAGAACCGGTATGGGGGAGAAAAAAAGAACAAATGTAGTTTTAAAATGAATTTTTTGTTACCCTTAATTTAAAAAAGTATTTATACCATTTTTGAGACAGGCTCTCACTATATAGCTCAGGACCCTGTACTCTCAATCCCCTGCCTCTCTGTTGGGATTACAGGCTTGTGCCACCAGGTGAGCAAAACCCAATTTTTTAAAACTTCATTTTTGCCTTGGGCTCTTTGCTCAGAGCCCCATCTTCTCCAGGCCTTCTCAGCTCTCAGGACCTCGGTGTCCCTGGCCTCACCTAATCTCCTGGGGACAACAGTGTCCTCCTGGGGTTTTCTTAGAATCAGAGAGGCCTTGCCAAGTCTCTCGCTGTGTTATCTGGGGCCAGAATGTGCAGCCCCAGAGGTTTTGACCATCTCCCCACCCTCCCTTTCAAGCAGGAACATGCATTTTCTTTGGAGAGATTATGCCTTGTCACAAGGTGGGGCTCGATAAAACCACCATCTGGGGTGCCCACCACGGCTGCTAAGGGGGTTCTGGGTGCCTCCTCCGGAAGTGAGTTATCAGCATGGCTGCTTAGGCTTGTGGCTGGAAAGTCACTGGGACCCTCTGGGCTGGCAAGGCGTCTTCCCCTCCTGAAGGAGAAGAGAGCTGGCTGCATGAGGCCTGATAGGGTCTGTGCCTGTAAAGGTCCACAAAGAATGGACTCTGGTCCTGGAAGGCAGGCGGCTCAGGACAAAGCCAGCTATAGCGTGCTGGGAACCTACAGACTTGGGATTGGGTCAAGGCCCAAAGTAGCCAATGTTAGGAAGCCCAGCACAGTGATAGGACTGTGGGACCCTCACTCTAGCAGGCACTCTGAGCTCACCACCAGCATGTGCAACCCCTCCTCCAGCTGCAGGGCAACACGAGGGGCACAGACAAGACATCTGGCTGCTCTTATGGACAGGAGCCAAGTGAGTTGGGTCAAGGTGAATGGTGGGGATGAAGGCTGTAGAGGTTGCAACGGTGTCTTGCCATTTACATTAAATACTGGCCTTGAGGTTTGAGTGGGATGAACTAAAAGACACATGGCCAGGCTAGACTCCATCAGGGTCTAAATCTTGAACCCCTGCCCCCCATCATGTCATTCATTCAAAGATTCTTGTTCCATTTGTGCAGGGATGAGTGTTTCTCATAGTTGGGTTTTGGAATGCACTGTTAAATCACTCTGTAGGTGGCAGGGGTTTGCACAAAGCCTGAGGTGAGAGATAGGATTTCATCTGACCCATTTGCAGGATGCCAGGTATCCCCCACACCTATGCTTCAAATACTGACAGTTCACCTTCTGTCTGGGCAGCTACCAACTGGCAATGTAGGGATCATCTTCCTGGCACCCCCCACCCCACCCCAGCTCATCTCCCTCCCTCCATCTGTGCAAAGCAATTTCTGTGTTAGTCAAAGAACAGAATTAGGAAGGTAAATTTGCAGAATTCAAATTATGGGGTGCCTTCCCAAGTCAAACAGAGAAATTATGGATTAGCCCGGAGCTCAGGCTGGCATTGGTAGGGCAGGCTCATTGGTGCGTTGCTTCGCTCACTCAGCAAATGTTCTGCGATACAGCAGGTGAGCAGGTAGCAGTTTCCCGCCTTCCCCTGTGCAGCGAGGAGAACAGGGAACACAAAATCATCGGGGAAACAGGATGTCACCATCTGCTGCCGAATCAGGAGGCTAGTAGTGGGGAGTTCACCCCAGGCCTGAGGCAGAATCCTGAGAGTCTGGGACCTCCTCATCTCTCTATCAGGTTGCACAGAGACACTTTGACCTCTTTCAAACTCATCTGCCGCTGTGTTGCTTAGGTTTGCATCGACTTGACACAAGCTAGAATCTTCTGAGAAGAGGGGACTCAACTGAGAAAAGGCCTTCCTAAGAATGGCCTGTAGACAAGAAAATGGGACATTTTTCTTGATAAATGATGGGTTGGAATTGGGGGGTGGGGTGGGAAAAGGAGGAGGTGGGGCAGGAGAAGGGGAGGGAGGGGGATGTGGGGGTTAGTATATACAATGAAAAAAAATGTTTTTAAAATAGAAAACCAAAATGATTGATGTCAGAGGACCCGGCTGATTGTGGGTGGTGCCATAGCCTTGGGCTATATAAGAAAGCAGATTGAACAAACGGTAAGCAGTTCTCCTCCATGGCCTCTGCATCAATTCCTACTGCCAGGTCCCTCCCTGTCTTGACTTCCCCCAGTGACAGAGTGTGACCTGAGATTTGTAAGCTAAAATAAGCCTTTTTCTCCCCAAGTTGCTTTGGTTACAATGTTAGTCACGACAATTGAACCTACCCAGGATAGTCACCTGTCAGGGGGCCAGTTCTCCCATGTCCCCTGGGGATTGAGTTTGAAGGTGCCAAGGTTGCCTGGTAAACACAGCAAAGCCTCCAGACATCCCGTTGATGCTATTATTGGCTCTAAACTGACACCCATGTATGATCTGCTTGTGTTCAACCAGCCAGGAGTATATTTGATCTCTGTAACCAAAATCATTACAGTGGCTAAACAAATAAGGTTCTATCTTTTGCCCAAACAGAATTTTAGAATTGGCTTGACTTGCCTGTTATGTCAATTATATCCAGCTACATATGTCAGGATCACTGTCTCAGAGACCCTCCTCCAGACGCTAGCTCACGATCACAGAGTAGCTGCCATAGTGCTGGCCAGATGATGACAACTATGGTTCCATTCCTCAAGCAATCAGGAGCTTCCTGCTTAGATCTTATTGGCTAAAACTGGATCACATGACCAGTATTTTATAATAGATCCAACACTCCTCCCCCTCCAGGCTGACACATTGCACACCAAGCTCTTCCAAGCAAGAATAAAAGAATGGAAACCAGGAAAGCCAGCGATGAGGTCTACCAGATGGTCAAAGGAGCTCAGAGGCAAGTATCCATGTCTCCTGAAAACAGTCACTAATATGTTACCCCTGGGCAGGGAGAGTGGCATCCACTCCATCTTCTTTTGCCTGTGGATGGGGAAGAGAAGAGAGAAAAGCAGACGGCAAGCTTGGGGATCAAGGTTATGTCTAGCTTGGACTGGGCTCTAGAAGCATAGAGAATGTCATCCTGGAATTCTCAGCCGGTATCCACTCTTCTGATGTAGTTGATGCTAGATGGCATGCTGAGGTCAGATAGCATCCTGAGCCTCCCTTCTCCAGCAGCTAAGGCTCAAAGCTTCCCTGCATGGCTACCACTGTGGGTCCAAGAGAAGGGCTGGGAGCAGGCTATCTTTTCACATTGTGTTGTGATGAAAGGATGACGTAGAGGAGTGTTGAGGGGCCGTGTGGACTCTTTCCGTGTGATGGGGAGGTGGGTGCTGGCTTCCCTACTTAGATTCTGGGCCACTCCAGAGCTCTTTGAAGGAAATCCAAGCTGCTGGCCTGGAAGCCTTCAGAACTTTGGCTTTGGTGTTAACTGATACACACACACACACACACACACACACACACACACACACACACACACACAGAGCACCCTGTGTGGCGAGTCAGGCTCCTCCACTAACGGTGTGGAAGCTCCCTGAGGATGGTGCCCCAGTGCCCCCATCCCATTTTAATCCCTTTTCCTACAATATTGAAACAACCTATGTTTGCATACAACATCTATGCAGTAGATGTTCAGGGGCATTGTGTGTGTGTATGTGTGTGTGTGTGTGTGTGTGTGTGTGTGTGTGTGTGTGTGTGTGTGTGTGTGTGTATAGGAATTGAACCCAGGTCCTCAAATATCTAGGCAGGTATTCATCACTGAGCTCAATCCCCAATCCATTTTTTTTTTCCACTTCATTTTGAAACAGGGTCTCCTTAAGTTGCCCAGGCTGGCCATAAACTTTCTGTGTAGTCCAAGCTAGCCTCGAACTTGTGATCTTACTGTCTTAGTCCCCTGAGTAGATGGATGACAGGCCCAGCTCCATGATACAGCTTTCTAAGTTGTTTTAATTGTTTAAAACACTCAAGTGTTCCCACAGCCTACCCAAGAGTCTCACTTATTAACAGGGTTTAGGAGTCATTGCTGTTGGCTGAATGTATGAATGTGCTCATTGTATGCTATTTGGTATGGCAGGATGCCTGTTGCATTTGTGTAATAGATGTATAATCTAAACTCCTGGGAACACCTGGCAATAAAAGGCAGATAATAGTCATTGCGTCAGTGAGCTAGATATGGTGGCTCACACATGTAATCCTCAGCAGTCAGGAGGCTGAGGCAGGAGGATTGTTTTGAACTCATGACCAGCCTGAGCTGCATAGTGAGTAGCTGTGTGAACATGAGTACACAGGGATACTTGTTTTCAAAAGCAAAACAACAAAGCCAAAGATGATGGTACCGGCAGGTCTGTGATCCCAGCTCTTGGGAGGTCTGGACGTAAGGATCAGGAGTCCAAGATCATCTTCGGCTGTAAATCTAATCCAGGGCCAATCTGGGTTACCTGAGCTCTTGCCGGATAACCCCCAAACCAGTCCCTCCCACACTCCCAACCTCCAAACAGCAAAATCCCAACTACTAGAGTGATGGGACACAAAACATCGTTTGGGGCAGATCTGCCATGGCCCACATCTCATCTAATCCTCCAGCCAGCCTCTGGTGGGAGCGTCTCCCTTGCTAGTGAGCTGATGCAATGGATGCTGCATGGGAGGAGACTGTGGGTGGGGCGTGAGAAGCTGACAGTAGATAGGGACTGGGTCTCCCAGTGAAGAAGCAATAGGGAAGCGGGATCCAGCACATCTGCTGTGGCACGCATAGAGCTCACAAGCCGAGGTACACGTCGGCATGAGCTGTTCATCATTTGTTTTCATTTCCCCTCGTGGTTAATTATTGCAGTAGGTTTGTGATAAGGCAGGGCCCCCCCTGCCCCCCGGGGACTTTATCTGCAGTTTTACAGCCACCATGCGTGGTCACGGAGCTGATAAAAATCTAGGTGCTGGTTGCTCTGACCGTACTTAAAAACTCCACTGAGCGCTATGATCGAGAAGTGGGTAAATATTGCTATCGGAGTGTCACCAAAGAGGGATGGGGACTGGAGTGTGCTGGAGCTGGTCCAACAGTCTCAAGCTGCCCATGTGGCTGAACAACTCATTCCCCAAAATGGACAGCCCAAGGCCGGCTTCCAAGCTGGAAGCTTAGCTTTATCTGCCCCATTCATCAGTACTAGTAGCCTTCCATCTAGGAACCAGCTTCAAAGATCCTAAAGATCATCTTTGGGAAACAGCCTGCCACCAACGTTTGTATAGCCAGGATCTAAAGGTGGGTTTTATGCTTACAAATAACGTGGGTGAAAATCTCAGTGACTGGATGTGGGGATGCACACCTTTAATCCCAGCTCTTGAGAGGCAGAGGCAGGTGGATCTCTATGAGTTCCAGGCCAGACTGGTCTATATAGTGAGTTCCAGAACAGTCAGGGATACTCAGTGAGATCCTGTTTTGTTTTGTTTTTTTTGGGGGGGGCTCAAAATTTGAGACACATAAAATTTATAGATTCCAAGTTTCAGTATTAAACAACTGTGAAACATATTGTATAGGCTGTAAAGTTCTGTTGGAAGTATTTGATTCAAGGCAGGCATGATAAGACCACTTCCAATTCCTGCCCTTGGGAGGCCGAGGCAGGAAAATTGTGAGTTCAAGGCTTGCTTCGGCTATCTAGTGAGACCTTGTCTCAAAACAAAATGAGAGTTGAGAGGATGGCTCAGTGGCAGTACTGCCTTAGCCAGCACTGCAACCAGTACATACATGAATGAGTGAATGTTAACTGAGTATGCACAACAAGCATCTTTGCAACGCAAGCAAAACGCGTTTGTACCATGACTTTTACCAGTTGCATAGTATTGCATCATAAGGATACATCCATATAATTAATTCCCCACCCATGAAAGTGTGTGTGTATACAACAGAGAAAAAGACAGATCCCAGAGCCTCACATAAGCTAGACAAGAGCTATCCCTAATCTACCCCCTCGGCCCGAGAAAGAATTCATTTAAGAAAAACAAGCCATTTTAAACAACTCCCAAACAAATGGTTTCATTTTCCTTGGCGTCCTGTGGGCACAAGGCATAGCTTCCCATAGCTGACATCGTGTCAAATATAATTTTTTTAGACAGACATTCAAAATTATATTCTGTAAGGCTGGACACACTGCACATTCCCCCGAGTTGCCTCAGAACCTTCCCTCTGTTCTCTCTCACTCTGAGGGTCAACACAGTACACATGTTCTTCTTGGTTTATTTATTTTAACAATCTTTTAAGAATGCTTAAAAGAAAAACATTCTTAACTCTCTGGCTATACCAAAACAAAACAGCAAAATTCAAACTGGCTTCTGGTTGAACTTGGCCCAGGGACTTGCCAGATTCTGCGTCTTTTTTTTTTTTTTTTTTTTTTTGTATTTTTAAATTGTGTGTGTGTGTGTGTGTGTGTGTGTGTTCATGTGCTCTCAAATGTGCAAGTGAATGCATGTCCATGTGCACAGGTGCCCTTGGAGTCCAGAAGATGGTGTCAGCCCAGGAGAGACGGTTGTGAGCTGCCTGATGTGGGTATTGGGACTCAGACTTGGGTTCTTCTGTAACAGTAGTACACACACTGTCTTAGCTAGGGTTTCTATTGCTGTGAAGAGACACCATGACCACAGCAACTCTTATAAAGGAAAACCAGGCATGGTGACCTCACACATGCTGAGGCACACACACACACACACACACACACACACACACACACACACACACACACAAAAAAAAAAAAAAAAACATAAAGTTTTTGTTTTGAGACAAGATCTCTCTATGTGCCTCTGGCTGGCCTAAAACTCTTTATGTAGACCAGGCTGGCCTTGAACTCATAGAGATCCACATGCCTGTCGCTCCTGAGTACTGGATTTAAAGGCACAAGCCAGCACACTGGAAAAATAAATAAATGCTTAAGAAAAAAAAAAATCACAATCTTTCCTAGAATGCCTCTCCCCATTGCTATACCTCCAGTTGCCCTATGGACTCCCTGAAAAGCATTACCCTGTCCTAGATTTGATAGAGGGATAAGGCAGAGGGGATGATGGAAGTTCATACTATTTGTGCAGTGCAGGACCCCATTTCCTGACACCCCATGTGTTCTTAGATCAACTGCCAACATACCCTGCTATGTGTCCCAAAGAAATGAATCTTTGACCTGAATGAACCAGAAGAGGAAATGGTTGGATTTTACACATCCTGTGTACAAGAGATTAAAGACACTCCACTCACCCTGTCTCCCTGGGTTCCCTGATTCCCACCCACCTGTCCTTGTCTAGGTTTCTTACTGCTGTGAGTCACCTGTATGTTTTCTAGTGCATAATCCTATGAATCCTGGCTGACACTGCTGTCCTAACAGCGTGTTACAGCGGGGTGTCCTTTGTCATCTCCAAACTCAGCACCTTCTTCATTTCAGTAATTTATTCATTTTTTCAGAGGCAGGTTTTGATGGCCCCAGGCTGTCCTTGAACTCACAACCCCCCTCCCCCCTGCATATTCCACCACCACACCTGGCTCCTATATTTTTTTTTTTTTTTTGCAAACACCTCAAATTCTTGTCTTTGTGTGTGTGCAATTGTGTATGGCCAAGTGTGTGTGAGTATATGTGTATATGGGTGTGTGTGTGTGTGTGTGTGTGTGTGTGTGTGTGTGTGTGAGGGGGGGGTGGTTGTGTGGAGATCAAAGAAGAACCTTGGGTGTCAGGTCTTGCCTCCCTCCTACCTTGCTTGAAACGAGGTGTTTTTATTGTTTTCCCACTTCATACTCCAGGCTGGATGACCCCAGCTTCTGGGAATTCCCCTGTCTCTGCTTTTGTCTTCCATAGGTGCTCTGGGATTATAGATATTGGTGCTACTGGTCCAGCTTTTATGTGGGTTCTGGGAATTTGAACTCAGGCTCTTGTGCAATCGTTCTCCTCACTGAACCATCTCAGCTCTGGTTTTTTTTTGGGGGGGGGATTGTAAGCTCCATACAGCTAGGACAATGGAAAGTAAGCTTCATGCAGGTAGGATGATGGACAGTAGATTCCATGCAGCCAGGATGCTGGTCAGCAGGCTCCATGATGCTAGGGTTGCTGTGGTGCATGCTGGACTAAAACACACCTCATATATTTGAGCCTTGATGGATGTTTGCTAAATGAAAGGAGATCTAGGCATTTGGAGGTTAAAACAGTAATTTGAGTGTTGTTCATAAATGCTTGCTGTCCAAAATATATTGTGGGTAACTCATGGTTGTCTAAAGGTGCAGAGTCAGGATGAGCACCAACAGCTGACTATATTGGAGATACTGAAATGCAAAAGTGCCCGAGCATGGGGCATTTTGACATATTTCCAGATCCTGGAATAGTGGCTCTCAAATGTCTTTGTTTTAAGTCACACTTTATTTGTCTGTTTGTTTTGTATATGTATGTGCCTCCATGTGTTGGCCATGCATACTAAGGTGTCCATGTGGAAGTCTGAGAACAACTTAAAGAAATTGGTTCTCTTTTTCTACCATGTAGGTCCTGTGAATCGAACTCAGGTCCGTGAGCTCGGCTGCAAACACCTTTACTAACTTCAGCCATTGTGTTAGACCCATCAGATTCTTCTAGGCTTTAGCTTACATAGGCAAGGCCAGAGGCCCTCTATCTCATTTACAAGCCCCAGTTGCTACCGCCCGACTGGCATGCGGGCATTCTACCATGTTGGTGAATTGCACACAGGAGCTGGGCTACCCAGAACACTGCAGCTGAGTTCTTAGAAAACCCTGGTAACAGACTCAGTTTAGTTGTGATTAATGAATTGTAGTCATTCACTCAGTGGGTTCTTAGAAAGTGGAACTTAGTCACGGAAAGGGTTGAAATCCGCAGAGGCTTGTGTAACTGGACAAAAGGAGCAGAGAGAGAGCTATGACCACTGGAGACCCGGTTTTCAGAAGGGAGGCTGCAGAAAACTACCAGTAACTGTTCCGCGGGGGGCCCACACTCTGTAGAGGAAGCATGGGGGAGGCTGGGTCCAGGTTTGTGCTCCGTAGACATGCGGCTGGGGTGTGCATTCCAAAAACAGGGCTGGAATTTCCCACAGGGCGAATAAACAATGCCTGGCTGGTAGACATGACTAAGTGTTCAGCGATAGTGCAATTGAAAAAGATTGGGGGGAAAAGCACTTTCCTTTAAAAGCATAAAGTATTCAAGGTGGCTTTTGTTAATAGGCGCCTCTCTCAAACAAGCACTGCTCACCCATGGGTTTGGGGGTGGAGAAAGGGCATCCAGATGAAGAAGTGAAGATGGGAAGTAACCCCTAAAAGAAGGCAGGCCCTATGGGAAGAGCCCGTCGCAGCTACAGAGGCCCCTGGGGGACAAGCTTAGCGCTCAGCATTAGGAGTGGCTGGCCACCAAGTGTTCTCTGTAGCTCTTGACTCCCTGAGGATGTTATGCCATCATTGTCAAGGCAAGAGCAGAGAACTGGATCTGCATGTGCTAACCATGTTCCTGGTACAAGCCATGGTAACACATCCCTAATAGACTGCATTCGGGTCTTCCTGCGTGACCCAAGCGGGCTTTAAACTCTGCTCCCCTGCCTTTACTTCCCAGGTCCTAGGATTAACGAGTGTCCCTATGCCTGGGTTTGTTACTATTTTTTTTACTCTTTTTTTAGTTGCATTCCAAAACAAAACAACAACAATTGGTGGGAACCCCTTTTCACCCATCTCTGTGAGAGTACACTCACACACACACACACACACACACACACTCACACACACTCACACACTCACATACACACTCACTCACACTCACACACAATCACACACACACACTCTCACTCACACACTCACACACTCACACACACTCATACACACACACACACACACACACTTTGCTGCTCCTGATGTGTTTCTTCTAAGGCATCCCCTTCCTGAGTCCCCTCCTGGGCCTCCTAGCCCCATCCTGACCACCCCCCAACCCTCCCCAGCAGGTCCTAGTCACCCTGCCCCAGCCTTACTATACACCATTACTCTTTAAAGGTGACACTGAGGTTACATAAACTTACCCAGGGTCATTAGGCTACCAAGTGGCAGAGCTGGGACCTTGTTTTTCCAGGCTCATCAACAGTTAACTCTGCCACCCACTGTCACTTTGTACTTCCCTGAATATACCTCCCACGTCTGTGTGTGTGTGTGTGTGTTTGTGCATATGTGTGTGCAGGTGTGCAAGCCCATGTGTAAGTGTACAAAAGGCCAGAAGTAGATTTTGTATTGCTCTCCATCTTTTTATTTATTTATTTTATTATTATTACTAGTTTATTTCTTTTGGTTTTTCTAGACAGGGTTTCTCTGGGTAGCACTGGCTGTCCTGGATCTCAAACTGTAGACCAGGCTGGCCTTGAACTCCGCCTGCCTCTGCCTCCTGAATGCTGGGGTTAAAGGCATGCGCCACCACTGCCCAGCATTCTTTTGCTGAAGCTGAGGCCGGAGGGTTCCTGGAGACTGGGAGGCTCCCTCCACTCTGCACTTTGCAGATGAGTGTCTGTTATGAAGATCAGTGAGTAGTGGGGTGGGGTGGGGCTTCACAACCAACGGCAAGTGACCAAACAGTCACCGAGACAGAGGAAGGGTCCCCGGGGGCTGGTGGGATTGTTCTTGGATTAAATAAAAGAGGAGACAGTGGACAGAGGAAGTGTATAACAGGCCAACCTCCGCTGCAGGGACTCGGGTCAGGACATGAACCGGGAACTGACTCCACAGGTGCCCGCCACCAGGCCTGTGGGTCACCCTCATACACACACACACACACACACACACACACACACACTCACACACACTCACACACACACACACACACACACACACACACACACACTTTAGGATCAAACTCCATGGTGTGAAACAAGACTCAGTAAGAGAGCCCGATGGAGGAAGGGGTCAAAGAAGGGTAACAGAGGGTCTGGTTAGGACTTCAAAAAAAAATAACAAGAGGCGGGACATAGCTCAATTTGTAGGGTGGCTTGCTATCGGTGAGGTGTTCACACTCAGTGGGTACCAACCCCACCCACAAATGTTCATGCCAATTAATTAATTCAACTCAGTGGGTCTCTCTCGCTCTCTCTCTCTCCCTCTCTCTCTCTCTCTCTCTCTCTCTCTCTCTCTCTCTCTCTCTCTCTCTCTCTCACACTCACACACACACACACACACACACACACACACACACACTTTAGGATCAAACTCCATGGTGTGAAACAAGACTCAGTAAGAGAGCCCGATGGAGGAAGGGGTCAAAGAAGGGTAACAGAGGGTCTGGTTAGGACTTCAAAAAAAAATAACAAGAGGCGGGACATAGCTCAATTTGTAGGGTGGCTTGCTATCGGTGAGGTGTTCACACTCAGTGGGTACCAACCCCACCCACAAATGTTCATGCCAATTAATTAATTCAACTCAGTGGGTCTCTCTCGCTCTCTCTCTCTCTCTCTCTCTCTCTCTCTCTCTCTCTCTCTCTCTCTCACACACACACACACACACACACACACACCACACCAAGTATATAACTCGAGGGAACCAGCTGGGAAGAATGGCTTCAGCAGGAACGAAGGGGACAAGAGAGGGTCACAGGGTTAAAGGCTCATAATACATCACCTGCTTGTCACAGACATTAAGTGATCAAGATACAGCGTATACAGGTATGAGGCTGGCAAAGAATAAATGGCATTCTAAATTGCTCTAACAAGAACCAGAAGGATAAGGAGGAAATAATAATAATTTGCCCAGTTGGAATTCCATTCTAAGTGAGTGCAGGCGGGAAAGGGGTGCTGCCCCAGAAACAGGGATAAGCTGGAGAGAACAGGACGGAAGAGGCCCTTGTAACTCCATACAGTCTGTCACCCAAGAGCAACTATTACCGGCCAGGACTGTCCCTGACACAAGGCCACCACATCTTGGCCTACACTGGCAGGTGTGCCCATCCCCGACGATGCGTGCAGCCAAGCACAGCTGTGAAGCACTATGAAGGTTTTGGTGCCTTTTGTCAATCACTTGTTTCTGTGATTGACAGCTAGGTCCCGCCCCAATTTCAATAGGCTGGACACACCCTTCACCGGGCCTTCCCAGGGTGGTTCACCCTGAACATGTCCAGATACAGGGTCTTACGTGGCGGTCCCCCCCCCCAGGACTGGGCTCAGGTCCTTTCTACTTGCTCCCCGCTGTTTTGAATCTCTAGATCTAATCTGACTCTCCTGTTTGGACTCCAGCTGATGGGATAAGCCATTGACCTTGTCCGGTTGGGTTCGAACCTGGCTCACAAAGCAACATACCTAACAGCCCCAAAGCAGGGTCTTCCGCAGGGGGTTTCCACACAAAGGGAAGTTGGGCTGCATGTTGACGGAGCTCCACTTATCGTCATGGTTGTATGTCTGTGGTTTCACAGTCTCTGGGAAGTCAAGGCATCACTCCCATCATAACGGACTTCCCTGTTCCCAGACAATGAAGATGGCCTTCCACAGTGCTGCTCCAGGTCCCTGGCCAGTCCACGAGTAGTGTAGGGAAAAACAGTTCAGGTCTCTCCAAAGGCAGATGATGATGGTGGAGATACACATTATTGCTGAGAAATTTTGGTGGTGGTGTTTTTGGCTTTTTGAGTCTAGGTCTCCTGATGTAATCCCGGCTGACTTTGAACTCATAACCCACCCTGCTCATAACCCACCCATCTCCGGCCCTGCTCTGCATCTGAGTTCCGGGATGACAGATGTGTGCCTTCACATCTGGATTGAAGATTTTTTTTTTCCTTAACCCACTGCATTTGCATGAAGGCAACCGAATACTCAGTAATTTACCGTTTGAAAAAGTCCCCATCTCTGGGGAGAGGGGACACATCTAAGTCATGTCTAGTCATTTCTAAGGAGGGGCAAGGCACAGCAGAGCCAGAAATTCACCCACTGAACCCACCTTTCGGAACTATTTGACATTAGGCACTGAACGTTTAGAACTCACACTCCAGGCTGGTGAGACAGCTCACAGGGCAACGGCACCTACAGCATTAAGACCCGAGACTGAGCCTCAGGACCCACGTGGAGAGCACCGTCTCCCAAATTTGTCCTCTGACCTCCGCGTGCACTGTGACATACATGCTCAGGTGCAAATACACATAAACACAAAATCAATTAATTTAAAAAAAAAAGAATTCATCCTAAAGCCATAACCTATGTGGAAAAAATGAGCCTCCATTCAGAATGAAACTCAGAAGCAACCGAAGTGCCCAACAACTGTGTGACTCATAGCTGCCCTCAACACACACAAACACACACACACACACACACACACACACACACACCACACACACTCACACACACTCACACACACACTCACACACTCACACACTCACACACGCACACACTCACACACTCACACACACTCACACACTCACACACTCACACACTCACACACACTCACACATACACACACACTCACACACTCACACACTCACACACTCACACACACTCACACATACACACACACACTCACACACTCACACACGCACACACTCACACACTCACACACACTCACACACGCACACACTCACACACTCACACACACTCACACACACTCACACACACACTCACACACACACACACATCACACACACACACACACACACACACACACACACACATATTTTATCTGTGTGTGTGTGTTTCCGGACATGTGACACGGAGCGTGGATGAGTGGCCCATGCTCTGATCTAGAGAGGCTCTGGGGGTCTTCCTGAGTCAGGCAGGTATTGCTTTTGTTACCAGCAACAAAGTCATCATAAAAGTCAGAAAAGCCCTGAGAATGTTACTCAACAGGAGAAATGTCACAGGGACAGAAAGACTGTCACCAGGCTGCTAATTTGCTGTCTGTCTGTTTCTAATCACCCTGTGGTGCTTTTGGTTCCTCTTTTTTCTTAAGCACTAGTTCCAAGAAGTTAAAAAAAAAAATTAATAGAAGAAAAAAAGAAAGAAAGAAAGAAAGAAAGAAACCATAAAACTCCAGACTCACATGGGGGTGAGTACCACTTGCAGAAAATGATTCCCGAACTGTTGAAGCTGACATCAGTCACGTTTGAAACCTCAGCTAGCTAAGCAAACAACATGCTTGTCAACCACCCACCCCCACCCCCACCCCACCCCACCCCCACCCACACCCATACCCCCACCCCCACCCCCAACCCCACCCCCACCCACACCCATACCCCCACCCCCACCCCAACCCCACCCCCACTCCTGTTAGTAGCACTTGCTTTCTGGAAATTGCTTCGAAAGACAAAATCAGAGAGTCATTGGGTCACCCTATCCTGCCTTTATCTACATTTCTTCAGAAAACTCTGTCCCTTCTACTTAGAACCAAGTGAGTCTGTCCAGGTCTAAGGAGACAAATGTGACCCAGCACAAACTACTTAGAGTTTGTCTTTTAGTCACCAGAACTGGCTCGGGGGTGGACATCTGAGCCATGCTAAGTTAATCAGAGCCCACAAAACATAGTCCTGAGACCTGTTTTAAACTATTGAGAAGTAGATAGGCTGCCCACACAGACAGACTGGAAACCAAAATGGCTGCAAACACCTCCGTGTTGTTGTTGAATATTATTTTAAGAGGTGTTGTTACATTTGTTCATGCTGTGGAACATTCATTTAATGATGCAAAGGTGTTGCATTCGTTTAACTCGGTGAAGCTGTGTCACTGTGCCTGTCGAAAACATCTGACTGCTGTAATAAAGATCTGAATGGCCAATAGCGAGGCAGGAGAAAGGCTAGGCGGGGCTGGCAGGCAGGGAGGATAAATATGAGGAGTGGTCTAGGAAGAGGAAGTCAGGGGCTGAAAGGAGACAGAGAGGAGGGCTCCAGGGGCAGCCACTCAGCTACACAACAGGCCACGCAATAAAGAAATACAGAAATGAATGTAAAAGCCCAGAGGCAAAAAATAGATAGGGGAATTTAAGTTAAAAAAAAAATAGCTGGCAAGAAACATGCCAAGCTAAGGCCGGCATGAACAAGCCTCCATGTGTGTATTTATTTGGGAGCTGGGTTTCGGGCCCCTAAAAGAGTCAAAGAGTAAAATATAAATAAATAAATAAATAAATAAATAAATAAATAAATAAATAAATAATAAGTAAACAAAATATAAAAGCCAACAGAAACCCTCAACAACGCCATGACACCACTTTGACTGCTGGAGAAGGATCAAATATGAAGAAAACCCAAGAAAGATAAGTTCCTACGAACACCATTTTAAAGACATTTTAAGACTTTTCTTTTACATTTTCTATGTGTGTGTGTTTGCTTTGTGAAGCCTTATGCACCATTTGCTAATCCCAGGTTATAGGCAGTTGTGAGCGGCCACATGGCCCTTCTGCTTAGGCAGAGCTGAAGTGATTTTCTGTAACTTACAAAGCAGACTGGCCTGAAGCAGCCGGGCCATTCATCACGCTACACGTTGGAACATCTGTGTGTCTTCAGCACCTTAGATGCTAACGCTCTGTTCAGTTAGCTGGGTGGTGGTGGCACACACCTTTAATCCTAGCATTTGGGAGGAGGGTTTATGAGTTCGAGGTCAGCCTGGTCTACTGAGTGAGTTACAGGACAGCCAGACCTACACAGAAAAACCCTATCTCAAGAAAACAAACAAACAAGCAGAGAGAGAGAGAGAGAGAGAGAGAGAGAGAGAGAGAGAGAGAGAGAGAGAGAGAGAGAGAGAGAGAGAGATTTCATTCAGTTAGTGTTTCTTCAGCAGATCCCATTCAAGAAGGGCTCCAGGGACCTCCTAAGAGCCCTCCTGTAATTAACTCATTAAAGGAACCCAGACAGAGTGGTCGTCAACATGCTTAAGGTGGTTTGCCTGTCCCTGGGAGTGAGCTTGCCAGTCACTGGGAGGCACCAGCTGTGCCTCTCAGGGCACTTTTCAGTTAGGACAAATAAACCCAGTATTCAGCCCGTACATAGCCTGGTTCACAGAATTTCCCCTGAGATGTTTCATTCTGTATCTGTAAGCTTTTCATGCCAACAGACACAATAGTAAAAACAGAGCTTTGCAAAGAGGTGTGATTTTAGAGACACACAGGGGGGAATCAAGTTCATTATACTTCACATCTAATACCTGATGCAGACAGAAAGGCTATTTATACGGTTCGAGGCATCAGCCTGATACGTTTCCTTTAGCACCCGGTTAGTTTGTTTATTCTCCCCCCCCACCACCTCTTTGTCAAAATGTTAGAACAGATTGTCAGTCATCTAAGAGCAGAGCGGGGGTGTGGCTCACTTGGTGTCACGCTGGGCTAGCGTGTTGGAAGCCCTGCATTGGATCTCTGATACCATAAGCCAGGCAAGCTGAGACACACCTGTAGTCTTAGCCACTTGGGGACTGAAGGCTGGAGGAGCAGAAGTTTAAGGTCATCCTCTGCTACAAAGCAAGTTCCAGACCAGCATAGACCACAAGAGAGCCTGGCTCAAAACTGCACCACCAAAACGAAACCGCAATCACTCAAGAGGCTTATCAAACTCCAGGTGAGTCTTTGCTGGATTCTAAGGCTCTGCAGGCTATAACAAGGTCTAAGAAAGTTGGGAGGATGGGAGGCTTTGACCCAAGTCTCTGGGTCACCAGTTGTGGGGATAGAAGTCTTGCTGGGTGTAGTGGGCTGTATTTAAATCTAGACGGTCTGTTTCTGCCCATGTGTAGCCAACTCTTAGATCTCTCTGGGCCTCAGTTTCTTCATCTATGGAATGGGAATGATCAGGGTAGCATTTGCCTGATAGGCACACCTTGAGGCTTAAAGAAATCATTGGACACATGTCATAGAGCAATGCCACAGTCGTTCTTATTTTCAGTATTATCTTAGGTATAATACATATATGTATATATACACATATATATATTTAGATATGTATATGTATGTATGTATGTATGTATGTATGTATCTGTGTACCATATGTGTGCCTGGTGCCCTCAGAGGCCAGATGAAGGTGTCAGAGCCCCTGGAATTGGATTACCAGATAGTTGTGGGTGGCCACGTGGGTGCTGGGAATCAAAGCTGGGTCCTCTAGGAGAGTAGCCAGTGCTCTTAGCCACTGAGTCATCTCTATAGCCCCCAAATAATCTGTTTCATTAGTGTGCATTTTGGCAGCTTCTGTTTTGTAGTTTGGGAAAGAAATACAGTTTAGAATGTGTATGTACACCCCATAGTTCCATATCCCTGCTAGATGTAATGGATTAGCCAACACATTTGGTCTCTTCTGGTCCGGGAAAATAGTTTAGAATAAAGGCTTATTATTAAATTATACTTGTTTCCCACTAGTAAGTAATAGCTACTGGTTACTGTGTGCGGGGTTGTTCATATTTTCTATTGAGAATCAACTCAGCTTGGCAGCCATGGACACATTTCCTAGCTGTGTAAGATGGGGCAAGTGACGTCATCTCTCTGAGGCCCTGAGTCTCATTTGGGAAGCGGTACAGTCACAGCTCCCGGGTCACAGTCACTGGGAGGTTCCCATGGGTGCCTTGATGCCAGGATGAATGTTCAGTTCTGCTGGTCATCACCAATGGCCTCATGGAAGAACCCTGGGCAGGGTGCCAGCTATGACCCTGTTGAGACCAGCGGAGCTCCGAGGGGCAGCTATGGCTGTAAAATGGAAAGGAAGATGCAGACAGTCAAATCTGCAGGGGAAGCAAAAATGGGTGGGGCTAAGCCATGCTGGAGAGTCACCGGCCCATCAAGTAGAGCATATAAGGGATCTTCGGAGAGGTCCAGGATCCAAGGAGTCAGACACTGGAGAGAACCAGAAGGGCTTGTCTGTCCACAGCTGCCTGGGCATCCTAACAGTCTGTCTTGAAATAAGCCACTTTCCAGGAGGGAGAATTTCGCCCCACAGAGGGCATTTGGCAACAGTAGACATATTTGTAGCTCTGATAACTAGGATGAGGTTTGCTATTGGCACCCAGGGAACAGAAGTCAGATTATTGTTGGCTGTCCACTTGATGTGAAATGCCACCCCAGAGGCTCCTGTGTCAAAGCTTTGCCCCAGCTGGTGGATCCATTGCTCCCTGAGACATAACTGGATCATAAGAGCTCTGGCTTAACCAACAGCTTCATCCACTGACAGGATCACAACTGAATGGGCTAACGGGGTGGGGGCTGTGGAAACAATGGCCCGCAGGGTCTGTTGGGAGACGTAGTCTACTAGGGATGGGCCTTTCAGAGGTCTTGTCCCCCTGTCTTTCCCGTCTTACTCTCGCAGACTTTCTTCATGATGTGAGCAGCCTCTTCCATCCCAAGATCCTGCAGCCACTATGCTGCCTTTTCATTTCTTCCTCTTCTTCCTCTTCCTCTTCCCCTTCCCCTTCTCCTCCTCCTCCTCCTCCTCCTCCTCCTCCTCCTCCTCCTTCTCCTTCTCCTTCTTTCTGAAACAGGGTTTCTCTATGTAGCTCTGGCTGTACCGGAGCTCACTCTGTAGACCAGGCTGGCCTTGAACTCACATCCATCCATCTCTGCCTCCCAAGTGCTGAGATTAAAGGTGTGTGCCACCACCTGACGATGCTCTCTGTTGCCTCTTACCTCAGGCCCAGAGCCGTGGAGCCAGCTGGCCTTCGTGAATGTCTGTGACTCAGTGTTAGCTGTTCCTGCTTTATTTCGCTCAGGAATTTTGTCACAGTAACAAACAGCTGACTAATACACTACGGAACACTTACAAAGCACATTGCAGGACTCATGGACAAAGCATCGCCCAGCCCGAGTGCCAATCATGTTGAGTTGAGAAGTCACTGTGAAATCCTCAGGGAATATGATGCTGTCATATTGTCACCAGGTTTAGGGCCATCGTGGGAGAGAGCCTCAGCATGAGGTCGATGTCCGACTTTTCGGGGTAAGGCTTACCGTATCTGCTTTGATTTTGATGATTTTGATGGTAGCAGAGGATAGCCAGCTTCTGTCCTTCCTGAGTTGCCACCCTCCTGTTTCGAACTTTCCATCAGCAACCGACCTTCTGGGGGAGAGGAAGGGGGTGGTGCACACCTTTAATCCCGACACTCAGGAGGCAGAGGCAGGTGGATCTCTGAATTCGAGGCCAGCTTGGTCTACAGAGTGAGTTCCAGGATAGCTGGGGCTACACAGAGAAACCCTGCCTCAAAAGAGAAATGACTAAGTAAGTAAATAAATAAATTAATAAATAAAAACAAAGTCAGGGCCAGGGGCATGGTTCAGTGGGCAAAGGCGTTTTTCCTAAAAGCCTGATGACCTGCATCCAATCCCTGGAACTCACATAAAGATGGGAGGGGGTGCATGTGTGCATACACATGATAAACACACACAATAATAATGAATTAAATTAATTATTCTAAAGATGGGCTGTTGAGATGGTCCAAGCCTGACAGGGGAGTTCAAACCCCAGAGCCCACACAGAAGAAGCAGAGAATGGACTCCCAAGCTGCCCTCTGACCTCTACACACGTGCTGTGGCTTGAGTGCCTGTATATACATGTCCAAAGCACAAAAAAAGCAAATTTATCAGAGAAAAGAAGACATTCAAGGTCATTGCCAGCTACATGTTAAGTTCAAGGCCTGCCTGAGACAGGAGACCCTGTCAATGAGTGAACCGATAATAAAAGCAGTGAGTTTGCAACTGTATACAAAAAACTCCCATTGTGGCCACACGATTTTGTTCCATTTTAACATTCTTGTTATTTTATGTGTATGGGTGTCTTCCCTGCATGTACATCTGTGTATCACATGTGTGCCTGGAGAGGGCATAGGATCCCCTGGAACTAGTGTTACAGAGGGCTGTGAGCTGCCCTGTGGGTGTTAGGAATCGAACCCAGGCCCTCTGGAAAAGCAGCTCATGCTCTTAACTGCTGACCCACGACTCCAGGCCCAGACACGTGATTTTAAGTAAAGGAGCTCTCCACGAACACAAACTCTATTGTCCTGTAATGAGCTGGCTAGGCAGTTTGGGTTCAAGGCTGCTGGCACTTACAGCCTAGGAAATGCTCAAGGACCACAAAGGCCAGGAAATTACTTCTCAGTCAAAGAGGCATTTCTGTCTCATTCCAGACCCTAATGTATCACGTTGCTTTCCCATCATTCCTGTTCCAACTGAGAGATTTGAATTCAAATAACTCTGGGGTTATTTGGATTCCATTCAAACATTAGCCGTCTCATCTCTTTAGTCATTATGCCCATTATTTCTGCTGTAAAGACTAATATGGGATGGTGAAAGTCTTTGTGGAATGTTTTCATGGAAGATGTTTCTTCTGTGTATGGTTAGACACTGATGCTTCCTGCCCACGAGTCGGAGAGGCTCATCCAGTGACAACCAAACCACTTCCAAAAGGAAGGTTGTAGATCCCATTTCACAGGTCTGAGCATTTGTTAAGGTCCCACCTTGAGCTGGGGAAGTTGTGTGCACTGGGCTAGTGATCTACTACCCCCTGAGCGCCATCTCCAACCCTGACTTATGGCCTCCAGAATCCTTCTCAACCCTGTAGTGGTAGAGAAGAAGACGTTCAAATGCTCTAGGGTAGGAAATCTTAACAGTGCGGGAGGTCGCACCCCCAGGGGATCTGGCCTGGAGACTTCTTGTGGATGTTGCAACTTGAGAGACAAGACCACTCTAATCACAGAGTGCTGATAATATCACCTTCACAGAATAGCCGGTCACCAGGTGAACTGACCAGCCCAAGTCAGTAGCAGAGGGTCAAACAGCCTTGCCCCAGATGTCTAGGGCACACAAAGAGAACCCCAGTTAAGCTTCTTTGGAGGAGGCATTGTCCCCAGAAAAGCAGAGAAAATAGCACCTCAGCCCCACCTCCTGATTCCTGCCCGGGCTTTCTCCTTCTGTAGCTCTGATTGAGGGGTGGCAGCCCCTGCTCCCCTGAGAGTGTGGGACTCACTACTGACATCTCCAGTACCTGGGAGCTGGTTAGAAATAGCGTCCACCCCAGGCCTGCCATATCTGAACTTGAGTTTGAACGTGAGCCCCACAGGATCCATGTACACATTCCACGCACGGTATTAGAAAGTGCTGGCCTCATCTGACACGAAACAGAAGTTTTAAGTGACAATTTTGATAAATGCCAACATGGAATCCCAGGGGTCAGGGAAGGCTTCCATGAAAAATCAGCCTGAAAACTGAGCTCTTGGTGAATCATGGAAAGAAGTCAGAAGATCCTTCCAGAGGGGACAGAGTAAAGAAAGGCTCAGAGGCAGGCCGGGGGGGGGGGTTGATAGCCCAAGAGGAAACTGCTTGCTGGACAAGTGTAAGGGCCAGAGTTCAATACCCGGGACACATGTAAAAACTCAAGAATGGTGGACACTTTGGTAGTCATAGTACTTAGGAAGTGGAATCAGGCAGATTCCTGGGGTTTGCTGGCCGGACAGTCTGGCCTTCTAGGTGAGTTCAAGACCAGTGAGAAGCCTGATCTCAAAAAACAAGGTAGATGACACCTGAGGAATGACAGATGAAATATATATGTGTATATATGTTTATGTATACACACACGCACACACACACACACACACACACACACATATATATATATATATATGCACACAGGCATACACAGAGACACACAAATATATACTCACACACAGACACACATAGAGAGACATAGATAGATACACACACACAGATACACCTCCCCACACATACACACACATAGAGATACATACACAGATACACACAGAACACATATATATGCACACATGGAGAGAAACATACACAGTTGCATAGGGAGACACACATACAGATACACACAAAAATACATACACACAAATATCCCCTCTTTCTCTGTCTCTTACACACACACACACACACACACACACACACACACACACACACACACCCCAAAACAAAACCAAACAAAAACGCACAGAGACTGGGCCTGAACTTCTGAGGCAGGAGGGACGTGTCCAGTTGGAGAAGTCACTGAAGAAGTTTTGTCCTACCGGTGAGAGTGACTGGATGTGGGAATGATCAGAAGGTCCCTTCGGGGTGGCACTCTGGTGCCAGCTGGAACCTTACATTTGGAGTTGAGCCTTTTGCTCCCATCTGAGGAAAGCAGGTAGGGAGGCCAGGGCACAAGGCAAGGCGGGGTCCCTTAGCAATTTAATGTCACCATCCAAATAGGTCAGGAGCTGGTCGGATGGGGTCACATTCCCAGGAATGGGAATTGTCCCAGGTGGCCCCAGGAGCCATGCCAGAAGGGACAGTCCATAACCCCACCCCACCCCTTTAACTTTAGGCTACACGGAGTCATTTATGTCAATATATTTTTGTACACATTTTGTAGTTTGTGACACGTCCTGGCAACGTTAAGGCTCAATCACAAAGAGCCAGAGTGGAACTGTAAACCTAAAGTTGGAAAAGCTGTTAGATTCTGGCAACAGACCTGCTCCAACTTCACTGTTCCTGGCCTCGAAACACTGACAACAGAAATCCATTTTTAATGAGTTTTTTTTTTTTTTTAAACCAGAGACTTCACACCCTGTTTTTGGTCCCCTTTGGGCCAGCAGACTCCAGTCTTCCTTACAAACAAGAATTGACCCTAAACCGATTACCAGGACACAGAGGCTCCTGCTGGCCACCTGCTCAGAGCAGCTAAAGCAGCTGATGACTTCCACTGTCCTTCAGCACGTGGCTGGCCTGCAGGGCCAAGCAGGGATGCAGGAGAAGTCATTTTTATCATCCAGGCAGTGCCTGCCTGGCTGTCTGTGTCTCCGTCTCCTGAACAGATTACTAATCTCACAGACCGTCTATTATCCACTTTGGCAACTGGCAAACGTGAACTTGGCCAACATTGAGGCAGAATGCTGAGATCCAAGTTAGAAGAAGTGGGAGAAAGAGAGAAAATGCAGAGACGAGCCAGACAATTTCCCAACCTGTAAAAACATGTTGTATTTACCAGGTCTGGTACGGAAGCCAAACTGGGGGCTCGGTGTTTGTCTTGGGCCCGGGGCCTGGGTTATGTCTGGTGCTCCCAGAACACTGCCCCCCCCCCACTCCTCACTCGCATTGATGATTGGCGTATTGTTTAGAGGCGAAGAGGGACGATCTTGCGCTCCGGAGGAAGCTGGCAAGAAAGTTCAGTTCTATAAAAAGAAACGCGCGGTCAGGGTTCGGTTTCCTATTCTGACTCAAGGCAAAGAAGAGATTCAGAAATTCCAAGCCAGAGGGTGAGGATGGGCTCCAGGGCCTGTTCCCTCGGCTCCTGCCACCTCCCTGTTCTTGCAACTGGCCAGCTGGGATTACACAACGCACACTAATTTTATTCCACACTCGGCTGTTTCTCATTAGGAGCCAGGACCTCATGTTTTCCCTCCTGGTGCCATGTCACGTCGGACCCAGGTGAGTAATTCTACTTCAGAACAGGAAGATTCTGTTCACATTCCTGGCTGCATTCAAATGGGTTTGACTCTTTGTTCAGGCATAGACTTCCATGTTTGGTTCCTGTTGCCAAGGTCCAACTTTCTCCTCTGAATTCCTAATATCACAAGGCTCATGGGTTCTATTCCACCAGGGAGGACAGAAAAGAGTGCACCCGTACAATGTTTTTGGCTACCCAGTACCTGACAACGGCTTCCAGAGAGTTCTCCCCCCCCCTCCTCCCTTTTTTAACGTATTTATTCTTTTTATTTTTAAAGCCGAATTCCCCAGATGTTCGGAGAGAATTTAAAGCCTGGCTTTCCTGTCTTCCACAGGAAGACATTGGATCCATTAAGTTGGATCCAAATCACGGCATATCCTCCTCAGTGGTTCTGGAGAAGGACATAAAGGTGGAGTCCTCTAGGCATCAGAAACCATCAGGCCCAGGCGTTGGCATTTGGGGTCTTGGGATGTTTCTGGACCAAATTCACATTCACAAACGGTAATGTGTCTTCCTAGGTAATGTGTTACCCTTGCTCATTTCCTTGTATTTTCCTGGCTGTGGACCAGAATCGACAGAGTTATAACCCCCCCCCAAAGTCTCTGGGTAAAAGGAAATAAATACAAGGGTGGCTCACGTGCAATTTTGCTGAAGCAGGAGGGCTGGGGGCAGGGCTCAGTGAAGAGGGCTGCCTTGGTTATGCGCAAAGCCCCTCAGAACTTTGCCGCCCAACACCATCAAACCCAGCAAACGAAGAAAGCACCCTAGCCACATCTAGAGAGAGCTGGGTAAGCAATCGCTCTCCTGTTTGGGGGACTGGAAGCACCCTTGTTCCTAAGGGAGGTGGAACTCCCCCTCCTTCCTAAGCTCCCCCCGCCTGGCGCCCTGCATTGCACAGAACAGGCCTGAGCACACCATGCCACCTTGCTGGGCCTCGCCAAAATCCAAGAATGGCGCAGAGTGCACATTAACCAGATGGAATGCAACACGCATGTAAAGAAATGAGAGCCGTGCCAGGAAAGTTGGCAGAGTTTCTGGAATGCTTTAAACAGTGTGTGTGTGGGTAGAAAGAGTGAGCCCTGAGTCGGCCAGGCGGCCTCCTTCCTAAGAGCTGTTTCCTTTACAGCCATAGCCTGTTTTACCAGTCAAAATAAATACGGTGTTAAATGCCCCCCTTTTACAGGCTCCTGGTACAGAAGAGTTCGGCCAGGCAGTTTGAAATATGACCTGGGCTCATGGGGTGGGGGGAGTCCTTTTAACTGAGTGGAAGGGATGTGACTTTTCTCTGGGGGGGGAGGTTAGGGGGAGAGGAGGGAGGGTCATGGAGGTGATGTTCTCAGCAAAGACACATAGGAAGGAGAGGGAATGGCCATGAGGTCCTTACTGCTGGTTTGAAAGTCAGTGTTTCTAGCTGGTTTCATACAGGCCTGTTGCAATGCTCGTGAGCCTGGCTAGGGCTGACTTTGAAGGTTTCCTGGACCCCACCCCACCCCCAATGACTTCTCAAGGAGCAATGAGACAGGTTCTCAGAGGAGCTGGTTGTTTCTGAAGGCACCTAAGGAGAAGAAGCCAGGCTTTTGCTTTATCTGTTATTGTTTGTGGGCAGTGTATATGTGTATACGTGTGTGTGTGCGCGTGTGTGTGTGTGTGTGAAGGCTATGGGGTAACACAGGGTCTCACTATATATACCAGGCTGGCTTCGACCCACCTGCCTCTCTCTGTCTCCTGAGTGCTCAGATCAAAGGTGTATGCTACCACCCTCAGCTCTGCCTTAGTTTTTGAGACAGCCTGTCTTGCTGAGCCTGGAGCTCACTGATCACACTAGACATGGATGACCACAAAGCCCCAGGGATCATTCTGTCTCTGCCTTCCCAGTACTGGGATTACAGCATGCATTGCCATGTCCAGCTTTATTTCATGGGAGTTGGGGATCGAACTGTGGTCTTCTTGCTTGTGAGGCAATAATTTTATCCACTGAGCCACCTAACTAACCTCTGGGCCTTTGCTTTATCGGGAAAAGCTCAGAGCTAAAGACACAGCCACAGTTCAACCCACTCAGGCCATTTGCCTTTTGGATCCCCATCAGTATCTCTAAACACAGCAGCAGCTTGCCCCTGGCAGGCAGAGGGACTGGACAGAATCTTAAGCAGTTCTGCATCCCAGGGATGGCAGATGGTCTCTGAAGCATCTCAGGATCTCCTGGGGGAGGTCTGGGAGGTCCTGGGTTTTCCCTGTCCTTACACATGAAGAAACAGAGGCGTTGAGTCATTTACCCAGGCCCTCCCAGCTTTGGGAATGGAAGGCCTTGATTGTCCAACCCAAACAGCAAATGCTGAAGAACCACCTCCACCCTCAGAACTAGCCTGGCACAGCAGCAGGTAGTTAACACTCCCCATTGGGTAAGTCATGGGGTGGATTATCCTCCTGGGCGGCAGTAAACAAACCATCAGTGCAGGGCACCTTATAATGACAGAAGGTACACCCCACACACTGCTACCTTTTTGGAAGGCTGAAATGAAGGTGTCAGCGGGCACAGACACTCTAGCACCTGCAAGGAAATAGAGATAAAGCAAGGAAGAACATCGTTAATTCATTCACTGATCCATTTCTCTCCCCACGGCTCCAGGGCAGAACCAATGGGTTCTGCCCTCCTCCTTGACGACGGCTGCAGGGTTCCAACCTTCACGTCTTGTCTTCATGTCTCTTCCTCTTGTGTCCCTTTTGTCCTTCTGATCTCTGACAAGGACACGTGTCATTGGATTAAGAAGCTGCACTAATCAATGATCTCATCCCAAGATCTTTAACTTAATTATACCTGCAAAAAAAAAAAAAAAAAAACAACAACAACAACAACAAAAAAACCTTTCCCCAGTTAGGCTGTAATGTTTCAGGGCTGGATGTAGCTCAGCAGATAAAGGTGCGTGCGCCAAGTCGGGTGACCTGGGTTTGATGCCTGGGGCCCATGTGGTGGAAGGGAGGAAGAGAACTGACTGACCCCCTCCCCAAAACACACACACACACTCACACAGGTTGACCTCTGACTTCCAGATGTGTGTCACGGCATGCACAGGCCCATTCACATCCCCACATGCACACCAAATAAATAAATAAATATGTAAAGATTGCATGCCCAGATTTGAGGGGGTTTGACCTTGTACCCTTTTGACAGCTGTTTTTCAGCCTCTGACATGAGGAGATGTCAGCGACAGAAGGATTTGTCCGATGAGGGTAGGTCTTTCTGATCTACAATACTAGCTTTCCTCCCTTGACTTGTTTTGTGGCTGTGGCTGTTAGTTGTGGGGGAGGGGCACCTGGAAAGCCTCTCCCAGTGGGCAAGGCCTGGGCTGCACCCCTGAACTCTGTCCCAGCATTTGAGGGGTAGAGGCTGCAGAATCGGAAGTTTAATAGCGAGGAACGGGGACCTCTCTAACTCATCCCCATCCCCACCCCTGGGGAAGTGCCCTACCTCTGGAATCAGTCTCAAAGAGAGCAGGTGAATAATTCTAGAGTTTGAAGACCTACCCTGCAACGGTACTGCTGGTAACTATTGCCCAAATCCAGGGGATTTAGAAGAAATGCCATTGTCCTCGTGGATTTTGCTTTCTAGACACCTAAGAAAGCAGCATTTGTAGGGACCGGGAAGGCTGGGCCTTGTCGTCTGTATCTGGGGCTAAGCACTGTGGTTTTCATGTTGCAGATTCCCAGGGCTCTGGCTGGGGTAGAAGAGCTGTTCTTCATTCCCTTCCGTGGCCCTTTCCAACTCTGCAAACCCCGTGGGAACCTTCATAGCTTCGCCTTGCTCCTTTCCTTTTTTGTTTCTGTTCAGCCCCTCCAGGGGAACTGGTTCTAGCCGGCTTGCTGATGATCATAACCACAGCTGCTATTATTTTGTGCAGTCCAGACTGAGGCTCCATGCTGGCAATGTCACCTGAGGTATCTCACTGAACTTTCCCTGAGAGGCCATGTGGGCTCTACGTGCAGAATGGGCTCAGAATGGGGTCCCCACCCATCACCTCCATGCTACCTCCCTGGGCCAGGCTCCCACCCTCCCCTCATCGCTGTGGTCCCTCCCTACTGAGTAGCACATGCTTTCTCTGTCTACATCTATTTTCAACTCAGCAGACTGAGCAGGTGCCTTTGATATGGAAGTCAGGAGAGGACACAAACCTCCATGCGTTCCCTTATTTCGGAAAGTCAAATCCAAATCCCATTCTTCTTTTCCCACTCACGTTGTGGTCCAGGCCATCGCGATCCTTGGTTTCTGAACACGAAGCATTCCTGCCTCTGGACCTTCACACTTCCTGTTCCTCCTCTCCCTGGATGTGCACATGATTTATTCCCCTCTTCAAGATTATTCAAATTCAGTTCCTGGGTCTGTGCTGACACACTTTAAAATTCAAGCCTTCCTTTGCCATCTCTGTTACATCTTTGTTTTCTTAAAAGACCTGTGTCATCCAGCAGTGGAGGCTCAAGCCTGTAATGCCAGCACTGGGAAGTCTCAGGCCAGCTGTACGGTCATCCAAAGCTGCATAATGAGACCCTTTTCAAACAAAACAAAACAGCACAGGCAAGGACAGATAAGCATTGAATTATTCCTTTAGTTCACCTCAAAAAGATAGGGACTTCAGAGCTCAGTTCTGAAAGCAATGTTGCATGACACACTTGAATAGTGTTTATTTGATAGATGGATGGGTGGATGGATGGATGATAGACAGATGGATGAGTAGACTGAAGAATAGATGGGTGGATGGATGGACAGATGAATTGACTGATGAATGATTGGATGGATGGATTGATGGATGGATGGACTGACTGAGGGAGGGGAGGGCAAACAGATGGATGGATGGATGGATGGATGGATGGATGGATGGATGGATGGATGGATGAAGATGAATGAATGGGCTGACTGACAAATGCACGGGTGTCCTATAATCAGTCCTATATAATATAGGAGGAAACTCAAAAAGGCTGGGTAGCTATGTCAAGGTAAGTTAGTTTCAATTAGTGGCAAAGTTGAAACTTTAACTCAGGTTTCCCAGGCCCCAAACAATGTAACTACTAAATTTACCGATGAGTTACGCCCACTACAAAATACAGTGATTCTCACAGTCTACCACTCAGCCAAATCCCATTGCAGGACTAAGCACCTGGTCTGCACTTGGCCCTTCAGGATTAGTGCCTATTGTGCCAGGATTAGTCAGAATGGGGAGCTCCTGAGAATACGGAGACAGAGAGACCTACATGAGAAAGCCGGCATTAATCAGTTAATTAACATGCTCTGAATGTAGTGTCCCATGTGTTCATGTCTTAGAAATATTTGAAATATTCTAAAGAGTGACTCTCAAGAGATAATTTTTAAAAGCACAGGTAAGAGAATTGCATAGTAATTCAGCCCTGTCTGTGAGCTGCCTCCACTTGAGGGACGAAAGACCCTGAGCCAGGTTTTTCTCCCACTCACAGGAGAACTGGAAGTCTGACCTTCTAGGACCTCAAACAGCAAGTCCTAGCTGAGTGTGGCGGCACATGCTGCTATATTAGCACTGGGGAGGGCGACTGAGGCAGGAGGATTTCAAGTTCAAGGCCAGCATAGGATACGACGTAATGAGTTTGGGGCTATTTCTATGCTGTATTGTAAGACCCTATCTCAAAGCAATTATCAACAAACTAATTAATTTCTGTATAGCCCCAATGTTCCAAAGAATGGGGGTATTGTGTAGAACTATGAGAAATACTCATAGCAGCATCATTCATAATAGCTGAAGGATTATTCATAATTTCTAAAAAATGTCCACCACCCAATGAATGAACAACTGTGGCATATCCTTATAATGGAATAGTGTTCAGTCATAAAAAGGGATGAAGTACTGACACATATTCCAACATGAATGAGTCTTGAACACACTATGAAAAATGCAAGACACAAAAGGTCTTATACATGACTCCATGTGTTCATGCATGAAGTTTCCATGATTGGGAAATCCATGTGAAGTGTTTATCTAAAATGTTCTAATATTAATAAAAACTTAGGAGTTAGATATTGGGGTTAAAACCTGAAAGGGTCAAGAAAGCAGGGGAGGGACTCAACCTGCTGGCCCTCTCTTCAAGCTTCCCAGACGGAAAACACCAGACCAGGCAGTGGTAGCACATGCTTTTAGTACCAGCGCTCGGGAGGCAGAGGCAGAGGCAGGCAGATCTCTGTGAGTTCAAGGCCAGCATGGTCTACAAAGTGAGTTCCAGGACAGCTTCCAAAGCTACATAGAGAAACCCTGTCTCGAAAAACTAAACACCAAAAAAAAAAACTAAACAAAAACCCTAACCAACCAACCGATCAACCAGACAAAAAAAGACAAAGAAAGAAAGGAAGGAAGGGAGGAAGGAAGGAAGAAAGGAAGGGGGAGTGAGAGAGAAAGGAAGGAAGGAAGAGAATCTAAGTCCCTTCCTACTCCTTCCTGTGCCTCTCTATTGTATCCTGGGTCCTCCAAAACCTCTATGGCTAATTCTCGGTCAGCTGGTCACCAGCTCCACACTGAGATTCAAGGTTAATTTAATATATTAATCTCGGAGTGTCACAGTTCTATCAAGTGTCCCACAGTTGTATGATTTCCAGAAGAGAGAAGGGGTGGGATTAGGAAGTGACTATGGATTGGATATGAGCTTTCCATGTTGGGTGAGGATAATGTTGGGGAACTAGACACTGCCTATGAATACTTGTCCTTGTTGATAGCATTCAACACCCCTGGACCACATACATCTTAAAATAGTACAATGTATGATTCATGGACTTATGAGTGTGTGAGTGTGTGTGTGTGTGTGTGTGTGTGTGTGTGTGTGTGTGTGTGTGTGTGTGTGTGAGACAACAAGTGTGTGGAGGTCAGAGGTGAGCTTTTCAGAAGTCTCTTCTTTCTTCCACCTGGGGTCTGGGATTGCACTCACATTGTGAGGTTTGCATGGCGTATGCCTTTACTTGCTGAGTTATCTCGCTGGTTGTTTTTGGTGGGTTTTATTCTAAAATACTTTTACAGTGAATATTTAAAGCCAGGTGTGGTGGTAGGCACCTTTAGTCCCAGTACTTGGGAGGCAGAGGTGGGCAGATCTCTGTAAGTTTGAGAACAGCCTTTTTTACACAGTGAGTTCCAGACCAGCAAGGTCTACATAATGAGACCTTGTCTCAAAAACAAAAAAAAAAAACAAAAAAAAAACAAAAAAACAAAACAAAACAAAAAAATAAAGTGAGAATTTAAAATTTGGCCTCAGTATCAGAATGGTTTGGTTTGCCTTTAATTTGATGGACAGCTTAGTAAAGGGTTAAGTATCCTGCAGGGCGGGGGAGGGCTAGGAAGAGATTCCTGGCTATGAGGTTTTGCCTACTCCCATCTGTGGGTTATTGGCCTCTGTGGAATTGAGGCTCATCCTTGTTAGCCTCAAAAATGACCGCATGGGGCCTGTTGAGGTGGATCAGTGGATAAAAACACTAGCCGCACTCCTGGCCGTGGTGACACAGGCCTTTAATCCCAGCACTCAGGAGGCAGAGGCAAATAGGAGGACCTCTGAGTGCCAGCCTGGTCTACAGAGTGAGTTTCAGGACAGCCAGGGCTACACAGAGAAACTCTGTCTCGAGAAACCAAGAGAACAAAACAAAACAATAAAAACCCAATAACCAAAGTTCAATCCCTGGAACTCATAGTGGAAGGAGACAGACAACCAACCCACACATGCATGCACGCACGCACACAATAAAAATTTAAAAAGATGCGAGGAGATGGCTCAGTTGACAGTGCTTGTCATGTACACACAAGGTCCGGATTCATGCCCATAAAAGGCCAGGGGTGGTGCCACCATCTGTGACCTCGGTTTCTGGGAGGCAGAGACAGCAGATTCCCCAGCTCTCTGGACAGCCAGCCTGGCCTATTGCTGCATGAGGGCAAGCTTTCCAGCCCAGCGGTGCTCACAACGAAGCGTCCTTTTCAATGGGTGGATTCCCACCTGCTCTCACAGCCCCTTCAGGTCAGATCCCTTTAGACATCCAACTTCTCTGCTTTGCAAACTAGGCTTCCAGGGAGGAAACACTGTTCATACAGTCTCTCATCCTCATGGGAGTTTTTCTGTGGGAGATTCCAAGCAGTGAAATTTGCTGGGTTCAAATCAAATGCTTTCTGTTTTGGGACATTTTCATAGCACATCACTATGGGACACAAATGTATATTGGCTCTGGCCTTAAGACAAAAAAAAAAAAAAAGCCAGAACTGAGGCTGATCTTTCGATGGGTCTTTGATTAGCTCTGCCCCAATCCCACCCAACCCCACTCATCATGACTCCAAGCAGAGGGAAAAGACATCAACCCCTCCTGTGTCATTCTTCAAACATTTAGGGGAAATTGATTTTCCACATGGGCTATGGCCCAGTGAGGATGCGCTGGCCCAGAGTTCCCAAGAAGAGCTGTTACCACAAGCACTTGCTGCAACCAAGACTGAGCCCAACTGGAGGTATGTCATTAGTGGATCTAATCCCTTGTCTGGCCAAAATTGCTGATGGCCAGAAATAGTAGTGACTCTAAATACTAAAATAGGATTTCCTTTCTAATCTGTTATCCTTTTTTTTTTTTTTTTTTTTTTTTTTTTTGAGACAGGGTTTCTCTATGTAGCCTTGGCTGACCTGGAACTTACTCTGTAGACCAGGCTGGCCTTGAATTCACAGAGATCCACCTGCCTCTGCCTCCAGAGTGCTGGTAACTATGGTTACCTAGCTTCCTTTTTTTTCTCGTTAATTCATTTTTTTACATTCATTCCAATTCCAGTTCCCCCTCCCTCCTCTCCTCCTAACCCCCCTACTCCTCCCCGGTTCCCATCTGCTCCTGGGAGAGGGTAAAGCCTTCCTTAGGAAGTCTACAAAGTCTGTCCCATCATCTCATTGAGGCGGGACCAAGGCACCGCCCCACACCTGTGTCTAAGCTGGGCAAGTATCTATCTCTCTATATAGAATGGGCTCCACTAAGTCCATTTGTGCATTAGTGTTGGATCTTGAAAGTCTGCCTCCCTTCTTAATCTTTGGAAAAGCACAGACCTGCTGGAGCCTTGAAGTGCCCGGAGAAAGGATGATTCCATCTTCTCAGGAAAAGGAGACAGACAGGACCTGCTTAACCTCGCTGCCCACTGCCGTCTTTAGCCTGCAGTGCTGGGGATTGAACCCAGGCCTCCCATACATAGCCCATACATACCGCAAAGCTACGTCTGCCACCCTCTGCTCTAACCTTGACATATGTGCTTTCTCCTAGCATCCCTTGGAACATGGATGAGGACAGACAGAAAGGCCTAATGCTTCTCAGATTTGCATGGCGGGAGGTGAGGCAAATTTAAGGCTGGGTGGCTCAGGACTCAGGCAGGGATGGCACTGAGGGCCGAGGTTCTGTCCCAAGGAGGCTGTGTTAGTTCAAGAGCCACATGGTTTGAGACTGAGTCTCAAACTACCTCTCGCTAAATGAGCGACTTTGAATACATTACTCCCCCTCTCTGTGCCTCTGCGTTATCGTATCCCAGCCCTGAGGGTGATGATCACACATAAATTCAAGGCCTGCCTGGGTGACTAGGTGAGACCCTATGTCAAAGTAGAAAGCGGAAAGAGGTGTTTAACAGCCACGCATAAACTCCCAGGCCGCAGGACCCAGGACCAACCTGACAAGCAGGGTAGAGGGGTTGGCAAGATGGCTCAATGGGGAACGGGCTAGCCACACATGCCTGAGAAGCCGAGTTCGGCCCCCATCACCCAGAATAACCTGGGGATGGTGGCACACATCTGTGATCCCATAGCTAGGGAGGGAGACAGGAGTGTTCAAGGGACTTTTAGCCCTGGTGCTAGTCTAGTTTCAGGCTCAGTGAAAGTCCCAATCTCAATAATAATAACAACAGCAATAATAACAATAAAAGCAGAGATGAGCAGTTTTCCCAGATTGAAGGCTGAAGAGTAAACATGTTAAGTGTTATAAGCCATATATTCTCTTGCCTACTATTTTGTAAAGATTTATGGGATTGGAGAGATGGCTCGGCAGATAAAAGTACTGACTGCTTTTGGAGAGGATCCAGGTTCAATTCCCAGCACCCCACACGGCAGCTCACAACTGTCTGGAACTCCCGCTCCAGGGGATCCCACGCCCTCACAGAGAAACGACAACAATGCAGGGTGCATGCGTGGGGACCTAAGAGCACCATGCCAGTGCCTAGCACCTTCAGTGACCTGAAGAAGGTCCCCTGGATAGAACTGCAGATAAGGTGATCGCGGGCCACCCAATGTGAGTTTTAGGACCTGAGCCCAGGTTCTCTGCAGGAGCAACAAGTGCTCTTATGATGGGGGAAGTCCTTCTGTATATATGTTTTCTTTTATTGGTTGATGACTAAAACACTGATTGGCTGATTGGCCAGGCAGGACATGTAGGCAAAGGCTAAACAATGAGGAGAATTCTGGGGAATGTAGGCAGATAGAGTCATCCTGTGGACACGAAAGGCGTTCTCCGGTAAGCCAGGACCATGTGGAAACACATAGATTAATAAAAATGGTTAATAATTAATAATTAAGATAGAGATAGCCAATAAGAAGCCCAAGCCACCAGCCAACAGTTTTATAATTAATAAAGTGTCTGTGTTTGAGGCCCAAGGGCCAGAAAACTTTCCATCAACACTCTTAAGCATGGAGCTGTCCCTCAGCTCCTCCCGAACTCTTTAATTCTGCTGTAATAGCATGAATACAGCTTACCAGTTTGGCTTTTTTTTTTTTTTTTAATTAACTTCTGTTCATTTATTTATCTTTGAGACAGTGCTTCATTATGTAGCCCACACTGGCCTGGAATTTATCATGTCTGCCTCAGCCTCCACGATGCTGGGACCACAGGTATGAACTTCTATTTCTTGCTCTCTTGGGCTTGGGACATTGGACCTCACCGTGGGACAAGGGCGTACCCAAACCCCGAGACAACGCTGCTTTTCACTTTGGAAGACACAGTTAATTTCCTTCCAGAATGGGCTTTGAGTGGGATGACTCAGCCCAGCTGTAGTCTAAGACAAACCCTTCAAGTGTGCTTAAAGTTAGACAGGATGGGAGACATGGCTGTGTGGTTTGGAGGATGTACTGCTCTTGCAGAAGACCCGTGTTCAATTCCCAGCACCCACCAAGGTGGGTTCACAAGAGCCTCTAACTCCAGCTCCAGGGGACCCCTCGCCTCTGGCTCCTAGGGCGTGGCGCTAATGTGCACATACACAGACAGGTAATTAAAAACAACAAATCTTTAAGGTGGGCTTGGTGGTGAGTCTTTAATCCCAGAATTGAGAGGCAAAGGCAGATGGATCTCTGTGAGTTCAAGGACAGCCTGGTCTATATAGCAAGTTCTAGGCCATCCTGGGCTGCATAGAGAGACGCAGTCACAATAAACAAACAAACAAATAATTTTAAAGTCAGACCAGTTAAGCCACAGGTAGTTTAATGGTATTGCATATGTTTTCCACTTGTAGATACTGTCAATTTCCCATGAGTTCATCTGGATATGGCCCTTTCCTATATTGAGAAACATCTGGAACCAATTTAAAAAATGGTGCCTGGTGAGTTCTTTCATTTGTTTGAAAAGCTCTCATGTAGCCCAGGCTGGCTGCAGTGCTGATTTGCGGGATTATGGAGCTGTCCCACACTATACCTGTTTTTTGGTGCAGTGTTGTAAAATAGAACGCAAGGTCTTGCGTGCATTTGGCAAGGACTCTACCCACAGAGCATCAGCCCTGGTCTTGCCTGGCAGAGCTTAGCTACTGTCAGTGCTATTAGCTACAGCCATGCTTCTCTCTGAGCGAGGCTGCCCACTTTGGCTTCCCCTCTGTCACAGCAGCAAGATGGAGGTAGCACCTGGAGATCTGGCCTGCTTTGTGGCATGACACAGGTCTTTCCCAGTCCCACCAGATCCCACCTGTCTCATTGGTCAAAATGGGGCGCATGCCCTCTGAACTGCCTGCTGGGGAGGAGCAGGGCTTGACCAATGAGAAACATGTTCTAGAGCTGAGTGGGTGCCCGGTGCCTTGAGTCACATTGGGGGAGCGTAACGACCCCACCCCGCCTTTCAGATAGGGCGGAGGAGGTCTGGTAGAGATGCTGGGTAGGCCGTAGCGGCCCTCTCGGCCCTCGGGATCTTTTCCTGAGCAGATAGCTCTCTCTCTGGTCCAGTCTCTGTGTGTGTCACCTTGTATGAGGAGCCAGCCCTGTGCAGGTAGGACGCTGACCTTCGATGTGACACTCACGGATGACAAGAATCCAACACACAAAAAAACTTTATACAACCTCTGAGTCCACTACACACCGTCCTGTCTTCCCAGGTCCCGAAAACAGGGCATGTGAGCAGTAGCTGTGGTCCAGTAGTTAAGCCCCAGATTTTATCACCTCCCTTTCCATTTTCCCCCAAAGAGGATCCCACATATTTCAAGTTGTCCTTGAATTTATAGAGCCCAGGATGACCTTGAACTTCTGAGTCTGCTTCTTCTACCTCCCAAGGGCTGGGATGACAGATGTGTAACACTGTGCCTGTTTCCTGCCACGCTGGGGCTGGAACCCAGGACATCAAGAATGCTAGGCAAGCACTCAGCCATGTGAGCTACGTGTCCTTCAGCCCAAAGCCCTGGATTTCTGGTCTCTACTCCCGGGTCTCTCTTCCCAGACCTCCTGGCTATGATGGAGTGACAATGCCGGCATTGTCCATAGGAATCGTCAGTGGCTGAGAAGGCACAGGTGACAAGGGAACCCAGGAGATTTTTCCTAGAGCAAACAGCCTTTCAAACTGTGCTCCCGGTGGCCACATCTGGGCAAAGTGTCTGGTTTCCATTGGGGTATCACCATTTCCACCTTCAGCCATGTGCTGCGGGCGAGCCAAGAGGGATAGGTGGCAGGCGCCACGTCCTGTCTTTGTCTGGCTGTGTTGCAGGGTTGTGGAAGTGGCTCTGTGACTCTCACCCCGAGGCAGCATCAGACAGCTCTGCGTTTCCCAGAGAGTGGCCCGTCCGTCATCCGCCACGAGTGGCTCTGCTGTGAACTCCCAGAAATGATGGAATGATCGCCTTAATGACTGTGATGAGGCACAGGTGTGCCCTTCTGAGTTCGCAAGGACAGTTTCCCAGAGCATCTCCGCTGAAGCTGTTGGAGGGTGGTGCTTCCTTGCTTTTCACCTGGCTTCCACCTTACTGACTTGGAGAGAATTCTCCGCATGAGAAGGCTGGGGTGAGATGGCTGTGGAGTCACCGCTTTTTTCATTGTGGTGACCTGACAGAAACAACGTGAGGAACGGACAGGCAGTCTGCTTTGGCTCACAGTTTGAGGGCACAGTCCATCATGGTGGTGGGGGTGTGAGGTGGCTGGTCACATGACACCTTCCACTAGGAAGCAGAGAGGGAGAAAGGGAGAGGAGAGGAGAGAGAGGGAGAGAGGGAGGGGAGGGAGAGAGACAGGGAAAGGGGGGAGGGAGGGAGGGGAGAGGGAGAAAGGGAGAGGAGAGGAAAGAAGAGAGAGAGGGAGGAAGGGGGAGGGAGGGTGGGAGAGGGGGAGGAAGGGGGAGGGAGAGGGGGAGAGAGTAAGGAAGGGAGGAAGAGGGAGACAGAGAGAGAGAGGGAAGGGGAGGGAGGGAGAGGAGGGAGGAGGAGGATGGGTGGGAGGGAGGGGGAGGGAAAGAGGGAGAGAGAGAGAGAGGGGGGGAGAGAGAGGGAGGAAGGGGGAGGGAGGGTGGGAGAGGGGGAGGAAGGGGGAGGGAGAGGGGGAGAGAGAGAGTAAGGAAGGGAGGAAGAGGGAGACAGAGAGAGAGAGGGAAGGGGAGGGAGGGAGAGGAGGGAGGAGGAGGATGGGTGGGAGGGAGGGGGAGGGAGAGAGGGAGAGAGAGAGAGAGGGAGGGAGAGAGAGAGAGAGAGAGAGAGGGAGAGAGAGGGAGAGAGAGGGAGGGAGAGAGAGAGGGAGAGAGAGGGAGAGAGAGGAAGGGAGAGGGGGAGAGAGAGAGAGGGAGGACCACTGGCGCTCAGCTCACTTTCTCCTTTTTGTTCAGCCCAGGATGCTATTCACATCCAGAGTAGGTCTTCCCTCCTCTGTTAAACCTTTCTGGAAACATCCATGTGGGCACACCCAGTGTTTCCATGGTGATGCCAAATCCAGTAAAGCTGATGATGACCTTCCAAGGTGCACAAGCTAAGGATCATGAACCCTAGCTTCTATGCATTTGGACAGCGCTTGATGCTTGCATATGAGAACACATTGGTACAATGTTGGGAGAATGCAAGGAAGATAATTACACCTGAGAAACACTCCAACATTGTTTCAAAGGCCACAGCAAGACAGATGAGCAATAAAGAAGCCGCAAAGTAGCCCAGCTAGTGGTAGTGCACGCCTTTAATCCCAGCACTCGGGAGGCAGAGGCAGGCTGATCTTTCTGAGTTTGAGGCCAGATTGGTCTACAGAGTGAGTTCCAGGAAATCCAGGGTTACATGACAAGGCTCATGTAAACAAAGCAAAGCGAAAGTGCTGTGAGATGAGGGCCAGGCCCCAGACATTAGACAGCCCAATGAAAGGGGCCTGGAAGGCAAAGCAAGAGGTTTGCAAGACAAAGGATGGAAACCACATCAGTAGTTTTATTATTTATTTATTCGTGTGTGTGTGTGTGTGTGTGTGTGTGTGTGTGTGTGTGTGTCTGTGTATGTGTGTGTGTGCATGCATGTGTGTGTATGTGCATGTGTGTGTGTGTCTGTGTGTGTGTGTCTCTGTGTGTGTGTGTGCACGCGTGTATGTGTGTGTGCATGCATGCGTGTGTGTGTGTGTGTGGTGCATGCATGTGTGTGTATGTGTGTGTGTGCATGCATGCGTGTGTGTGTGAGTCTGTGTGTGTGTGTGTGTGTGTGTGTGTGTGTGTGTGTGTGTGTGCCCCCAAACATCTGTACAAGTTTATGCTGTCAGTTCCCTCCTTGGGTTATGAGGACCATAGGGATTGAAGTTGGGTTAGCAGGCCTGTTGACAGGCACCTTCACCCACAGAGCCATCTTGCCTATCCCGGGAACCCCCGTGCTCCAGGATACATCTATAGGTGGTGGCACAGCCTCCTCAGAGCTGCCTAAAAAGGAGCAGATACACAGAGTCCTCCTGCTGTGTCTGTCTGGGAAACTGAAATTCTTCCAATTAGGCAATAAATCTTTGTAAAGACTACTGCCCTGGCGCAGGGTGGGAGTAGGGAGGTGTGTAGCGTAGCTGGTGGAGTGCTTACCCAGCATGCATTGGCACTGGGCTTGATCTCAGCACCACATATATACCCAGTGTGGTGATTTGCACCTATAATCCTAGCATGCAGGAGCTGGAGGCAAGAGGACTGGGACTTAAAGCTAGCCTGAGCTACATGAGACCCTGTGGCGACCCTACCACCAAAAGAAGAAAAAAGCACAGGACCCATGTTCACTTGGAGTTTTTGCTTAGTAGAGAATTCCTATGGGAAGAGAAGAAAGTGCAAAGGCCCTGGGACAGATAAAGGACAATGAGGTGGGGGCTTCTGTGCCTGGAACTCAGTGCACAGGGGGAGATTACAGCCAGTGGGAAAGGGATGAGGAGGGGCCAGGCCTTGCAAGCCAGGGCCAGGAACTCTGATTTCAAGCTAAATCCAGTGTGAAGCCACTTGCAGAGGTGGGGGTGGGGTGGGGAGGTGGGGGTCAGCTGTGAGACAGCATGATCCTCATTTTGAGTTTATGTCTTAAAAAGGCCACTCGGGCTACTGGGCAGAGAATGGATGGTAGGGCTGTGGGAGCCGATCAATACACAAAAGCACTTAACACCAGGGCTGGCGCGAAGCAAGTGTCTTAATAAGTAGTAACTGTTTCTCATTATGACCCTGTCATCCTTATTATCGTCCGTTTGCCTTTGTCTGCCGAGAGCCGGTTTGCGATTTGTGATCCTCTGACTTGCGGCTCCACGTGGGTCTGACTGAGCATTCCGACCAGCTGGGGAGTCTTTCACGTTTGTTTCCCATCTATTTTCACATCCTTGGAGAAGTGTGGTACAGGTTGATTCCCACAGCCGGAAAGCAGGTTGCATCAACCACATTCCTGAAGCCAGCCCTGTTGCTGTTCTCCGGGGTGAGCTGTGGTTATTGTATAGCAGAGGAACCCCCTGAGTCTTGATTAGAGGTTGCATTCTCCACACAAATACTGGCTCCGCATAGGCACTGTGGTGAAATCCAATGTATTTGGACATACTTTTATATCTCTGGCTGATCCTGGTGGTACAGGCCCGTAATCCCAGCTAGCCTAGAGTCAGAGGCAGGGAGATTGCTAGTCGCACTGCCTGGGGTAGGGCGAATTCAAAACTAGGCTGGACAACTTAGTGAGACCCTGTCTCGAATAAAAACTAAAAACCAAAACCAAATAGATAGATAGATAAATATATAAGTAAATAAATACAGAGGCTGGGGATCCAGTGCTGGACAACTGTCTCGAATAAAAGGTAAAAACCCAAATCAAATGGATGGATAATAGATAGATAGATGATAGATAGATAGATAGATAGATAGATAGATGATAGATAGATAGATAGATGATAGATATATAGATAGATGATAGATGATAGATAGATGATAGATAGATATATAGATAGATGATAGATAGATAGATGATAGATATATAGATAGATGATAGATAGATGATAGATAGATAGGTAGATAGATAGATGATAGATTGATAGATAGATATATAGATAGATGATAGATAGGTAGATAGATAGATGATAGATATATAGATGATAGATAGATAGATGATAGATAGGTAGATAGATAGATGATATATAGATGATAGATAGATAGATGATAGATAGATACATAGATACATAGATAGATACATAGATAGATAGATGATAGATAGGTAGATAGATAGATGATAGATGATAGATAGATAGATAGATAGATAGATAGATAGATAGATAGGTAGATAGATAGGTAGATAGATAGATACAGAGGCTGGGGATCGGGTGCAGTGACTGGCCTAGCATGGGTGAGTCTGGAGTTCAATCCCCCAGGACATGCGAAAACAGATGTAAATGTCTCTCCACTGTTGAGCATCCTTCCTTCCATCACCAGAGATGGCAGCTTTCCCTTGAAGCCTAAGATTCTCCCTTCCCAGGACACATCTGAGCAAGGCTGTGGGCTCGCCATCTGTGCCCCTATGGTTTGGTGACCTCTTCTCTACTGGATTCCCGGTTCTGGGGAACATTGCTGTTCAGGGCAGTGTCCCTTTGTGAGTGCCTCTGTGAACCTCTTTGGGGGTGTCCCTCAGTTGCTAGAACATTCACCATGCATGCATGAGGTTCTTGATTTGGCCCTCAATGCCACAGAAGAGCAAGTGTGGCAATGCTGGAAGTCACGGGTACCAACGGCACGCCATGTAGGTTGTATCTTTACTCTGCAAATCTTCACAAATATGCCACTATAGGTAACACTTACTTTCCCATTTTACAGATGGGAAAGTTGAGGACCAGAAAGTTTTTTTTTTTAACCTCCCCATGACCATAGTGCTGTAAAGGGTCAGAGCTGAGCATTGAGCTCAAGGCTGACCCACTCTGTTTGTTGGAGAAAGTTCTCACTATGTAGTTCAGGCTGATCTGGAACTCACTCTGTAGCCAAGGCTAACATAAAACATAAAGGTGATTCTTCTGCCTCTGGTTCCCAAGTACTAGGTCTTACAGGAACGAGCCACTATTTCCCAGTTGAAGTCTATTTTGAAATTCATTATCAAGTTTAATATTATTACACCAGCCATATCTCAAGTCCCCAGAGGCCACCAGTGGGCCCCATGTTGGCAGTGAGGGTTGGCAATGAGGACTGGCGAATTACCACACAATAGTCTGCTGAATCAGTAGTGGCAAGCAGAATTCATGTTATTTTCCTTATTTTTGAACTTGCAGAGAAGTGGGCAGGTCTGAGAGTTCGAATCCCCACTGTCGGTCTTACTTGCTGTATGATGTGCCTATGTTGTTGGTCTGTGTCCACCTCACATGATGTAGCCTCAGAGCCTGTGAAATTAACACATGATGGGTTTCGATCAAAGCCTAACACGCTATCAGTCCTGGACCAAGGTTAGCTCTTTTCTGGCCTCTGTGGGTATCCACAAACACGTGGCACACATACATATACACATTAAAAACTCTGAAAATGACTCGGTGGTTACACTCATGAACTCACAGTGGCTATGGTCACGTGACTGCATGAGACCTGGGCAAGGCGGAGCTCATCAGTATTACAGCCTGATCTGCATACTGAACTCTGGCCACCCAAAGCTAAGCAGTAAGACACTATCTCGGAAACAAAACAAAACAAAAAAACAAACCAACACAAGGGCCTGGAGAGATGGCGGCTCAGCAGCCCATAGAGAGAAGGCTGAGCTCAGAGCTGCTCTTCCAGAGGACCCAGGTTCAGTTCCCAGCACATACGTGGCGGTTCACAAGTGTCTGGAGCTCCAGGGGACCCGACACCCTCACACATACATGCATGCAGGCAGAACACCAATGCACATTTTAAAAAAAGACACAAGAATAGACTGAGAAAGACAAGAAACTTGTCGGGAAGGACAGCCCAGAGGGAACCAATAGGGGGATGAGAGAGAATAACGGACGGGAGGTGCAATTAGTCTAAGATACACTGCATATATCCTAAGTGCTTAAAAACATTTATCCCAGCAATCAAAGGCCGAGGCAGGTGCATCTCCATGCCTTTGAGGCCAGCCTAGTCTACAGAGCTAGTTCATGGGCAGCCTCCAAAGTCACAGAGAAACCCTGTCTCGAAAAAAAAAACAAAAACAAAAATCCACAAAAACAAAACAAAACAAAAACCCAAAACAAAACATCAATAACCTGTACTTAATGTGCATCAGGCAGCAAGTGGAGTGGTAACACACACACACACACACACACACACACACACACACACACACACACACACACACACACGCCTGTAGGCAGGGATTGTTACTAAGCCCATTTCACTGAGGAGGAAACTGAGTCTCAGAGCAGCGACCCCCCCAGGGAGAAGAGATACCTGGAGCGCTGCCATCTCGGGCTTGGTAATGGTGTTCTTGTTAAGCTGCTTATGCGCGGTAGGTGGGGGCTGCTTCCAGACGTGTCTTTACCCTCCCGTTCTGAGACTGGGAAGGGCCTCCCTTGGCCACACCCTGGGAAGGGGAGAGGCATTGTGCCTGTACACACACCTGCCAGAAGCTAGACCCCTTCTCAGCTTTCTTCTCTGCTCCCAGAAAGACTTTTGACCCCAGTTTCTTGCATTCTTTTATTTCGCCATCCACCCCGGGGGCGCCGGGCCTCTCTCCCGTGCCCACCCCTCTTCACCTCCCCACGCGCACCGCAGGGGCCATGGCCAGGCTGGAGACAAGGGCGCCTTTCTTCAAAGTGCTTCGCCCTCCTCTCATAAATTCTTAGGCTTGGCTCGATTGGCTGTTAGGAAAAAGAGCGGGGGCCCTGCTTGGCTCCCCTGATACAAAGTGAGTTTGTGTGCCGCCTGCCCACGTGAGGCCAATCACAGAGGCCTGGGTCTCAAGGGACCGGGTGCCAGAGGAACCCGTGTCTGCAGAATCATCTGTGGCAGGACAAAGGAAATCACACAGTCGGAAGCCAGGACAAGGGACCCCACCTCCCCAGGCCTCTAACCTGGAGCCCGTGGGCCATTTAACCCTTACCCTGCAGCCCTGAGCTCCCAGCCAAGCCAGGGGTCCCAGATCCCGCTCTCCCACATCCTGGCACTTCTATGAGCCGCTTCGAGAACCCACATTTCCCTACCGGGCCGTATTCCCAGTGTTTCCAATTTTTCGGCACTAAAATTAGTCCAACTGTGCCTTCTAATTCTGTAGACACAACCCAGCTTGTGCAAATGTCCCCTCTTCCATTTCTGGGTGGATTTTTGCATATTACAGACGGCCAGCTCTGGCGGGTGTTCTTGGTGGTGAGTGGGGGAGGTGGTGGGGAGCAGAGCTTGAAAACTCAAGTCACTGCTTACTGCGCAACAAACGCCAGCCACCGTGGAACCCAAAGTTCTGATGCAGGGACAGGACTGTACTCGCTGTGGGGGAGGGGGTGGGGGCCATTAGCATCAGACTAGGTTGCCACAGATGCCTCCTGCACACTGCGGGAGCCTGGACCTGGTTATTCCCAAACCTTGCACCAGGCACGAGTGCCTCCCGGAGTTTCCTCCCGGTGGAGTTTTATTTCATCCTTGCTTCAAACCTTCCTCTCAAGAAGACAAAACGTTAGCTTCCATTTTATAAATGAGGAAGCTCGAGCTCCTGAGAGATTCAATAACCTGCCCCACGAGGCCACTGATGAAGGACAGGGTTGACATTCGAACTCGGAGCCCTCTGACCAGTGAGGCTTAGGAAGCCACAGCCCGTATCATTATCTTCACAGAATACAAGGCAGTTTTGGGAAGACGGGGACGCGTTTGCAACCTGTAACTAACTTCGAATGCTGGCGACAGGGTTAGATGTGGTCTCTGATGCTGTGTTAAAAAGAGAGATTGATGGTGAGTTTGTGGACCAGAGGAGGAACGTAGAACATTTTCAGGCAAAAGGCTGAGTGGTTTTCAGCTCTCTGGTCTTTGCTGGTGCTTCCTTTCTTTCCTGTTTTTCTTCATGAAGCGCGTCTGCTTTATGCCATTAGGAAAGGAGTGTGGGGCAGGGACTGGGGATCTGTGGGCAGAGGCTTGCCCAGCCTGTACAGTCCTGGGTTCCAGCCCTAGCACCACATAAACATTAACCAGACTCAGCTCAGTGGTGCATGCCTGTAATCCCAGCACTCTGGAAACAGAGGCAGGAAGATCAGGAATTCAAGGGCATCCTCAGCTACACAGTGAGTTTGAGGCCAGCCTGGGCTATGTGAGATCCTGGGTTGGGGGAGAAAGAGAGGGATGTAAGTTAATCATGGTGCATGGTAGTATCTAATTCCAGACTAGGAAGCTGAGGCAGGAGGATTGCAAGTTTGAGGCTAGCCTGGTCTACTTAGACTGACTAAAAACACAAAAAGAAGTACCCAAATGGAATGTGTTTGTGTGTTTCTGTCATATGTGTGTTGATTATTGTATCTGTTGTGCCTATGCTGCGTTTGCCATGTATTTTGTATGTCATGTGTCACACATATACATATACATACATATATGTATATATATGTCCTGTGTGTTGTGTGCTGTACGTCATATGCTGTGTTTTTGTCATGTGCATGTTGCATCTTATATGCCATGTGTTGTGTGTATGTCATGCATGCTGTGTCATGCGGATTGTGTATTGTTTTCTATGTGTGGTGTGTTTTATATATGTCATGTATACTGTGGACTATGTTATATATGTCATGGGCGTTTTGTATGTGTGTTGTATATTATATGTTCCTGGTGTATCATGTTATGTATGCTATGCATTTTGTGCATATGAAATGTTTTTATTATGTCTTGTATGCTATGTGTGTTATCTGTGCTTTGCATGTGTCATGTATGCGCCACGTTTTGTGCTTCAGAGTGAACATGGAGTATGTGCACTTTAAAACGAGAGAACAGAGAGTTTGGCAAATGAGGCCAAAGGATGCTGGAATCTCAGTTATTTAAATCCTGACCATAACTGCAGTTTGGGAACTTCAAAGCCATCCCAGGCCCCACTGCATCCAAAGCCTGGAGTCATCTGCCTCCTTCACCAGCCAGCGGCTACAGTGATGGGACAGAGGGTGTGTGTGTGTGTGTGTGTGTGTGTGTGTGTGTGTGTGCGTGCGTGCGTGCGTGTGCGTGTGTGTGTGCGCGTGCGTGTGCGTGCGTGTATGTGCGTGTGTGTGCGTGCGTGCCTGTGTGTGCGCGTGCGTGTGTGTGTGTGCGCGTGCGTGTGCATGCGTGCGTGCGTGCGTGTGTGTGTGTGTGTGTGTGGCTTAGGGAGAAACCTCCAGGGAGCCAAGCACCCTTCCTGAAGCTTCCTTCCCCTGCCCCAACTTTATCAAGACTCTCTGAGTGGTTGGGGAGAAGGGGCTTAAAGCCTCAGCCAGGCCCCCGAAATGAACCCCTATGCGCCTGGCAAGAGGCAGCCTTGCTGATTCCAGGCCTATATTTTTCATTTCTTGTTTTAACAGTCATAAACGCCTTCTGTGCCGAAGAAGAGCAAGCCCTAAATTCAGATAAAATAAAATCCGCAAGCCCTGAGAAGTGCATGGAGATTTACAGGCCAACTTTAAAGACAGTGCCTACACAGGCTCCAAGAAGGGCACATTCCACAGAGCCGGCTTGGGTGCAGCCCAAGGCTCAGCCTCCTGGGGAGGAGGTCCGGGGACTTGCCACTGGGACTTCAAAACCCACAGCCCCTTGGCAGAGGGAATGCAGGCAGAGGCTGTCCTCGGCTCAGGTTCTCAGGGGTCTCTTGCTTCCCAGAGCCCTAATCTATTCCAGCTCTGCCCCCCCCATTCCACCCCCAGCTGCTGCAGAAAACCACAGTCAACCTCTCCATGCTCCCAGCAGCCAAGTCTCCTCTGAGTAAACGGAATGGAGGAGGCCAGCTCGGTCGCATTCCCAGCACCTTGGGGTGGGTTCTTTCTGGCCTGGTCCCAAACCAAAACCAAGAGCCAGCACTGGGGTGAAACCTGGGCTAACTTGCTGCTCGGGAATGGTCTCCCTGAGTGTGAAATGGTGAGCCATGTCGTCTCAGTGATGGCTTGGTGGCTATTTGACCTATCTGGGTTGGCTTCTCTGTTTCTGCAATTCTCTACCCCCACCCCCTCACCCCGAACCTTGGCGTTTCCACTGAGTATACAGTCAGGATGCTCTTTGCTCTCCGACCAAGAAAAGACCAAATGAGTTCACACGTCCATCACCCCAGGCTCCCTTGTTGCTGAGTGGCTGTGAGAAGCCCCCCTTCTAAAAAAGCCACAGCTTCCATGGAGGGTGTGTGTGCCCACTTTTTAGATTTCAGCACTGATCTGTCCTGTCCCAACAGACCCAGGATTAGCAACAGCATCTCCCGTCAATAGCCCCTGGGGTCTGCATTCCATCCTGTGTTTCCCCCCAAACTCCCTACACTGGGACCTTTGCATTGTACTCACTGCAGATAGCCCAGCTTCCTCCCAGGCCGGCCACCTTGACCTTAAGAAACTGCTACACACTGAAGATCAATCAGGGCTTCTACTCAGGCAAACTGGGTCCCTTGCTCAGGGTCAGACGTCTGGGATGTGGATCGGCCCTGGGGCGTGCAGTGGTGGGTTGAGAAATAGCTGAGTCAGTAAAGATGCTCACAGTACCAATCTGTTGATCTTAGTTTGAACCCTGGAACCCCTAGGATGGAAGGAGAGATGCACCCAGAGGACATTGGTTCAGTTCCCAGCACCCACCCCACATGGTGGCTCACAGTCATTTATAACTCCAGCTCCAGGGGATCTGACATCCCTTTCTGGCCTCTTCAGGCCCCAGGCATGCATGTGGTGGGTGAGTATGTGCCCACATGCGTGAACACACACACACACACACACACACACACACACACACACACACACACACTAAAATAAGTTTTTAAAACAAGTAAACAAAACTTTTACCTGGTCCCCACTGTGTGTCATGCAATATATACATTTGATGCCTTCATTCCGTGAATTCTCACAAACTTGCTGCTGTACATAATTTATACTTTTCCATTTTACAGATGGGAACTGTGGCCCATGCATAGGAATTTACCTTCTGGAGACCATAATGTTAAAAAGGGTCGGGGCTGAGATCTGAGCCTTGGGTTGTGCAGGTTGTTTTGTTTTTTGTTTTTTGTCTTTTTTTTTGTTTTGTTTTTGTCTGTTTCTAAAATCTTTTTCAAAGTGGGGACTGGCTGTAGAATGTCATGCTTGCGTGTCATGAGCCACATGCCCAGCCCTTTTGGTATTCTTTATTTTGAGACAGACTCTTACCAAGTTGCCCAGGCAGCCTTGACCTTGCCTTGTGAGCCAGGAAGGCCTTGAGATTTTAATCTTCCTGCCTCAGATTCTCAAGTGGCTGGGATGGCTGGCCTGTGCATCAGGCCCAGCTCTGACGGTTCACACCTGACAGTCATCATAGGCAACCACAAAGATCAGAGGAAGCCAAAAGTGAGACCCACAGACAAGCAGGAGGCTCCCACAGTGGGTAAGAAAATGGGTTTGTTCCCTGGTCTAGGAGAGCAGTTTGGAGGGCTGGGGATGCAGCCGAGAGGGGAGGCATTTGCTTGGAAGGAGCAGGGCTCTGTTCATCCATCCACACTCCCATATATTAAATCCCTGAGTTCACTCACCCCTCTTGAGGGTTTATGTGACAGAGCCTCACTCTATAGCTCTGGATAGCCTCAAATTCACCACGTAGCTCAGGCTGGGCTAGAACTTGAGGCAACGCTCCTGCCTGCCTCAGTGCTGGCTCTCACACAGTCTCTCCTAAAGGTTATTTATTCAGACACCTACCTTGTCCCTTGACCATCTTTAAGTTGCCTGTTGGTGTCAGTGGTGCTGAGATCTGTTCCTGATGTCCTGTGGCTAGAAGACATGGAGTGTCTCTGTGTAGCTTTGGAGCCTGTCCTGGAACTAGCTCTGTAGACCAGGCTGGCCTCGAACTCACAGAGATCCACCCGCCTCTGCCTCCAGAGTGCTGGGACTAAAAGCATGCACCACCAACGCCCGGTGACATGGAGTGTCTTAGTAGCCAATGCAGCTGTAGACTAAGAGCTTGCTGGTTCCCAGGACAGTGAGAAGAAAGCAGAAAGTTCTTAGTGCGGGCTGCAGCCTTTGAGCGGGAAGAAGCTGTTGCCTGAAGTTAGTGTCCTCCTTAATGGTGTAGTGACAGGTCTCCAGCTTTGGTGCAGCCTTGTTCATTCATGACAGTTGCTGTGAGGGCTCATCTGTCTGGGGGCTGCAGAGATGGCCTCCTCTGGGTTGGCTGGCCAGCAAGCGCCTGGGCTCATGTTTCCGCCTCCCCAGCCCTGCTATGTCAAACTATAAAGTTGGAGAAAGTGAACCTAAGTCCTTATGCTTGCACAGGAATCCACTGAATTATCTCCCAGCCTCCCCAAAAGGAACTTCCTCCCCTCTCCCCTGCCTCCTTCCTGCCCTCCAGAGCCCTTGCTTTCCCTCTGCTCCCTCCCTTCTTTCCCTCCTCCCTCTTTCATTCTTTCTTTCTTTCTTTCTTTCTTTCTTTCTTTCTTTCTTTCTTTCTTTCTTTCTTCCTTCCTTCCTTCCTTCCTTCCTTCCTTCCTTCCTTTCTTTCCTCCTACCTCCCTTCTTCCTGCTCTTTTCGCCACAGGTCTCAGGTAACCCAGGCTGACCTCTGACCTCTTACTCACTCTGCAGTTGAAGATGTCACTGAACACCTTCCTCATTTTATTGCTTCTCCTGCTTCTATCTCCCAGGTGCTGGGAGAACCTTTCTCTCAAGGACAGAGGAGATCTTGACAGCGAAAGGGCTGCTGGGCAGTAATGGTTCCCTTTCACTCCAGTGTTGAAAGCACTTCTGGATTCGGCAGGGATTGATTTAGGCACAGGAGGAGCTAAGTGATTTAAGGCAATGTCTTAGGTGCAAGCCATTTCCTGAGCAGCCTTCTAGTATGGCTGCTCTCCGGTCAACTTGTCTTCCTGGGTAATCCCATGGTAAAGTACAATTTAGCAGAGTCAAATTATAACCAATTCCATTATTAACACAGCTCAGATTAATGAGATTTCCCTTTGCTTGAGTTTCAAGAGGCTAAAAGCCATTTAGTAACTCGATACTTTGTATGCCTTTCATTCTTAGCGCCACTTTCTTTTTTAAGAAAACACACACACACACACACACAGAGAGAGAGAGAGAGAGAGAGAGAGAGAGAGAGAGAGAGAGAGAGAGAGAGAGAGTGTTTGGGCTTGGTTAGCATAGGAAATTGAAAAGGCCCAAGGCCTCTGTTCTAGGTCGGGTCCAAGTTTTATTTCAGGCGAGTCATTGAAGCTTTGATGATTTTTTAATTTAAAAAATCCCCCCACCAAAAAAAAAAAAAAAAAAAAAAAAGTTAGTACATGGCGAAGACAGGAAAGAGAAAATGACCTGGGAAGCCAAAGGGGCAGCCACCAGTCCCTTGTCTGGGTTCTATACAAAGGAAGATGGGAGGAGGAGAGGGAGGGAGGAGGGAGAGAGGGAGGGAGGCAGGAGGGAAGGAGGAAGTGGAGGAGAGGGGAGGGGGAGGAGAGAAAAGTAAATAAAAACTTTTAAACTTTATAGTATTTCTCTCTGAGCCACAGACTCGGAAAGTTTTTCCTTGTGCTGTCTGTCTGGCAACCTTTTAAATTAAGTTGGATTTGTCCCAAGGACCAAATAGCAAAATTAATTCATGAACTGGGGCCTTCCAGAAGGGGCTCATTCCCCCCTTTCATTTTGTTTAGTCATTTTTATAGCCCTTTCCTTCTTCGGAGTAATTTGGATTTGATTGCTTTTTCGTGAAATTCTAATGTCAAGACTCCGTCTAATTTCTGTTTTATGAAGAAAACTGGAAACTATACAAAGGAATGAATTGAGACTCAGAGTCGAATAAAATCTGTAATGTGATAACTCCATCAAACCCTGCCTGGAAAGATCCCCAAGACATGTTCTTACATACAGTGACAGCCTGTGATTGACAAGCCTCATCTTCCCGGAAAACACAGAGAGGGCAAGGTTCTCAGAGCCAGGTTCCTCCAGGCTGCCAGGGTACACGGGGTGGGGGTGGGGGTGCTCTGGACTCCCCGGAGTTGGTTCTAGCCACACAGGCTTGTTCCTGCTCAGCACGAGAATTACAAACACATTAAAAAGCCCACCCCCAAAATTAAAAAAAAAAAGTATTTCAGATTTAAAGTAATAATAATAACTTAGCGTTTAAACAGTACTTCCCATCTTCAAAGTACCCTATAAACATCGTTTCCAATTCTCCAGGCACAGGGTGGTCTTTGATGTATAGAGCAGCGGTGCAGGAGGGGGAAGGGGGGATAATGCAGCACCCAGAAGAACTGGGCTCAATTAGCTAATTGTAACACTTTCATCCCCCCCCACTAGATTTGTTCCTATTTAGAGCCCTCCTAGGATCACCTACCCGGAGCCCATTGCTCTTAAGGAGGCTCCAATCCACAAATCACTCCCCAGGTCAGTGCGGCATTCCACCCCCAACCCACAGAGAAATAACAACAACAACAACAACAACAACAATAAATGTTCAAATACGTCATCATTGCATCTATTTTATTCTCACAATCTGCCACCGTAGTTTTCCAGTGGAGCAAGAGGTCCAGATATTTATGGGATTTGTCTTGGGTTTTATTGGTTCTTTTGGAAAGAATTTGGTGATCCTTTGATGGTCTCTGTAATCCTCTCTGGAGATTTCGTCTGTACTTGAAAATCCAGGAGGCCCTGGTTCATTGAGAACCCCAACAGCATAGAGTTGACATTTATCCCCACTGTTAATGCCAAAGGCTGGGGATGTGGCTCAGTGGATGGAGCATTTGTCTGGCATGTCCAAAGTCCTGTATTCTGTCCCTAGTGTGATACAAAGTGGCCATGGTGGCACAGCAAGAGGGGGGAAAGGTCAAGGTCATCCTGGGTTGCATGGTGAGTCTTGAGCTAGCCTGAGCAACATGAAACTCTATCTCTTTCTTTCTTTCTTTCTTTCTTTCTTTCTTTCTTTCTTTCTTTCTTCCTTCCTTCCTTTCTTTCTTTCTTTCTCTCTTCTTTCTTTCGTTCTTTCTTTCTTTCTTTCTTTCTTTCTTTCTTTCTTTCTTTCTTTCTTTTTTTTTTTTTTTGAGCCCATTGACAGTAGGCAAAGCCAGAAATCTGTTGAAGCCATCTATATTTATGGAAATACAGGTCATTCTCAGGTTTTACAAAAATCTACCAAAGCTGCCGTGGTAATTTTAAAACAAAACAAAACAAATGGTCCCCAAAGGGAGTGGCACTATTAGGAGGCGTGGTCTTATTGGAGTAGGTGTGGTTTAGTTGGAGAAGGTGTGTCACTATGGGAGCTAGCTCTGAGGTCTCATATGCTCAAGCCAGCCAGTGAGACAGACCACTTCCTGTTGCCTGTGCAAGACGTAGGACTCAGCTCCTGTTCTGGCACCGTGTCTGCCTGCACACCACCATGTCACACCACAATGATAAGGGACCGAACTTCTGAAACTGTAAGCCACCCCAATTAAATGTTTTTCCTTTGTAAGAGTTGATGTGGCCATGGTGTCTCTTCACAGCAATAGAAACCCTGACTAAGTCAACTGCCATGTTTCACAACCTTTGATCCAGCTAATTTACTACCAGTCATTTATAAAAAGGTTTAATTTAAGGGTGTATGTGTGTGTATGTGTGTGTGTGAGTGTGTGAGAGTGTGTGTGTGAGTGTGTGTGAGTGTGTGAGTATATGTGAGTGTGTGAGTGTGTGAGTGTGTGAGTGTGTGTGAGTGTGTGAGTGTGTGTGAGGAGTGTGTGTGAGTGTGTGTGTGAGTGTGTGAGTGAGTGTGTGTGTATGTGTGTGAGTGTGTGTGAGTGAGTGTGTGTATGTGTGTGAGTGTGTGTGAGTGTGTGTGTGTGAGTGAGTGTGTGTGAGTGTGTGTGTGTGAGTGTGTGTGTATGTATGAGTGCAGGTGCCCTTGGAAGCCAGAACAGGGTATTGGATTCCCTGGAGCTGGGAACCAAACTGGCTTCTGGAAGAGCAGCATGTACTTTTAATTGGTCAGCCAGCTCTCTAGCTCTCAGGTAGTTGTAGTGACAAAAGTCACAGGCATTTGCAGGCCAGTGCTGCCTTGTGTGGAGCAGCATTCACAGGGACTGTATACATGGGACTGGGGATCGCCAAGGATGGCCAAGATCAGTGTAGTGAAGGGACCACATGAACAGCCGAACACAAGTCATGGCCTCTTAAACCTCGATGGCATGGACCTCCGTGTCCTGTGGTGGGCAGAGGTCTCTGGAGCTCATCTATCCACATCACCACACCTCGGACTGTACTGGGCACAGAGGATGTATCACAGCACAAAGAAAACAGCTTCCATGCAATCTAGCGTTCCAGCAGGAAAGGATCACACAAACACATATCACTGGGTAATCTGTTTCCTGTGGGTGGGGGAGGAGAGAGAGAGAGAGAGAGAGAGAGAGAGAGAGAGAGAGAGAGAGAGAGAGAGAGAGAGAGAGAGAGAGAGAGAAGCAGCATGGTGCATGGAAAAGCCACTTTGGAAAACAGTTTAGTGGTTTTCCTACAAATATATCATAATGATATTCACCTGGTAATCTCATCTCATTACTTAATGACAAATTACAGTCACACAGAAACTTGTATCTGAACGTTTTTAGCAGCATTACTTATAATTGCCCCTCCAATAGTCTTCACCTGGTGAATGGTTAAATAAATTGTGGTATGTCCATACGGTGGAATATTATACAGCAAGAGAAAGGGATGGGCTACTGCTCCCTAGTGATAACATGGATGACCATGAATGTTAACCGAAAGAGCTACATACCTTTTACATGATGTTCTGGAAGAGGAAAGTTATGAGAGTAGAAAATAGATTAGTTATGCCAAGAGGTAGGAGAACTAGAAGCGAAAGGGCAGGAGGAGAATTTTCACAATTGCATTGACAGAAGAATTGGAACAAACCCTGTTTGCGGTACTAATCATTTAACTCATAGACCTCTGCCTTAAAGTGGTAGGTTTTGGTGTACATAAAATACACCTTAATATGGCCAATGAAGGAAAAAACAAAGGCAGAAGGTCTATAAAATATGTCTTTATTTTTTATAACAGTAAGAACAAAGCTAGCATATGCTTAGAAAAATCTAGATAAAGATCTGGTGTGCCAAATTGCTGACAGAAGTTATCTAGGTTGGAGAAAGAGAGGCTTTGTTTTCTAAATTATGCATTTCTTTGATGTTTGAATATTTTATAAGATGTGTTGCTTTCAAAATTAGGCAAAGAAATCAGATTATTGCACAAAATTCAGTGCTGGTCAAGTTGCTGTGGAGGGACACAAATTATGAGAGACATTTAGGCTATGTGATCCTTCATCTGGCTTCAAGTCAGCCCTTGTCTGGTCAAGATACTTCACAGAGACCCCTTGCAGAGCAGACTGGGAGCCCCCATCCATCTCAGTCTCTCTTGGCTGATGCTGAGGGGAACTGACTGTCCAGGTCCCAGGCAACTGGTTTTTCTAGCCTGGGACCAGGTGAGTCTCCAACCTCCTGGACCCTTGTCTTCCTGCCAAGGACAGAAACTGCCTGTGGCCTGAGGGCAACTCTGCTGTCCTCAGCTTGTGTTTACTGATGCTTTTTGCCAGCCTGTGTCTGAGAACTTACTACTTGTCTGAGAATTTACTACTTCGCGTTATTATTTTGTTTCTTTCTCCATCAAATGTTTGTTTAAACACAAGCAGCATTTCAAGGGCTGGGGACAGGCAGGGAGGGGTGTGTGTTGAGGGGAGTGGAGAACCAGCCCAGATCTTCCCTTCCTGGGGCTTATATGCCAATAGGCAAGGGGAAGCTCTGGTACATGAATGTAGATATTATGCTATGGCAGGTGACCCAGATGTAAAAGGACACTAAATGGCGAGAGGTGTGGAGGGAGGGACACAGTGTCTAGGTGCATTGTCTCAAAGGCTCTTCTGAGATGAGGACTTGTCACGTGACCCTGACAGTGACAGATTGTCTTAGTTTGATTTTGATGCTGCGATAAAAACCATGATCCAAAGCAACTTGGGGAGGAAAGAGTTTATTTCAACTTAAAACCCTCAGGCCAGAGTCCAACATGGAAGTCATGGTAGGAACTCAAGACGGGAACCCGGAGGCAGGAGCTGATGCAGAGGCCATGGAGGGTGCTGCTTACTGGCTTGCTGCCTGTGGCTTGTTCAGCCTGCTTTCTTATAGAACCCAGGGCCACCTGCCCAGGGATGACACCACTCACCATGGGCTGGGCCCTTCCCCATCAATCATTAATTAAGAAAATGCCCCTCAGGCTTGTCTATGTGTCGATCTGATGGAGGCATTTTCTCAATTGAGGGTCTTTCCCCTCCTCCCGCCCGCCGCCGAAATGACCTGCATGTGTGTCGTTTTTTGTCTTTTGTTATTTTTTAAATCACAAAGAATAAGGGAGGTGACTGGCCAGGCTGTGGAAGGAGGGCTCTGCATGGATTAGGCCTGGAAAGTGCTGTGTGACTACCAGGTCAGCAGGTGGCTGGTCAGAACTGATGTCCCTGTTCAGGCAGGACGTGAGTCTCTACAGGGCCCTAGAGGCCCACACAAAGTATTTGCGTCTTTCCTGGGGGAGCAGGAGCTATGAGTGTGTTCACAGCAACGATCATGGTGTGTCACACTTGGGTCTTCCAAACAGAGAAGAAGACAGGGTAGGGTGGACACCAGGAGGAGTGAGAGTGACAAAGGGACCGTGGCTTGGGCCTGAGTCATGGGATGTTGGGATGCACGGTGTCATTTTTTGCTTGGCTTGCCTGATAGAGAGGTGATAGTGGTGTCACCCTTACAGGGTTGGTGGGAGGATTGGACAAGATCAGTGCCCAAAGGACTTAGCCCGACACGTGAGAGATTCTTGCTATTATCGTTAGCTTCCGTGTGAGCTGAGGACCGTGATGCCTGTATGAAGAATGGAAAGACTGAGTGTCAGAGGGGCAAGTTCACTTTCTTTTCTTTGTCTGCTTTTGTTTTATCAAAACAAGGTCTCACTCTGTAGCTCTGGCTGTTCCAGAACTCACTCTGTAGACCAGGCTGGCTTTGAACTCACAGAGATGTGCCTGCCTCTGCCCTGAGAGTTCTGAGATCAAAGATGTGCGCCTCTATGCCAGCTACTTTTTTTAAAATGTTTTTCAAATTTTATTCATTCGAGTGCATGTCTGTGCATGTGTGTGTGTGTGTGTGTGTGTGTGTGTGTGTGTGTGTGTGCATGTATGTGTGCAGTACCCACACTCGCCAGAAGAGGACCACACCTGCCCTTTATGTCCCCTGGGACTGGAGTTACAGACAGCTGTGAGCTGTCTGACTGGCTGCTAGGAAACAAATCCAGGTCTTCTACAAGAACACTAAGTGCTCTTGACAGCTGAGCCATCTCAGGCTCAGTGGCCCCAAAAGCCACCTTTTCAAGGCCATATTGCTAGTAAGGTGGCAGGGGGTATGGTTTGGCTGACTAGGTCTGCAGTGAGACAGGAGAAAATGTTTCATTCTGTCGGAATTTTGAGACGTGGCCTGTAGGTTCTAATGAGCAGGCTCCTTGGGAATGCACATTTGCTGAGCACTGGTCCAGCACAAGATTATAAAGAGGGCTGGGGAGGGAGGTAAAACACTTGCCGTGTAAACGTGAGGTCCCGGATTTGGCTCTCCAGAGCCCAGGAGTGATGGTTGGTATTAACTAATTGGCATTAATTGCCAACTTGACAGAATCTAGAATCATCTGGGAGAGTGGTCTCTGTGCATGCCAGTGAAGGGATTGCCTTGATTAGGTCTGTAGACATAGGAAGGTCTGCCCACTGTGGGTGACACCGTCCCTAGGCCAGGATCCCAAACTGCACGAAGAGGGACAACTGGGGCTGAGTGAGTGACTTCCTCACACTCTGCTTCCTCACTGCCAGTGTGCTGCAGCCAGCCCCGTCAAGTTCCCGCCATCTTCATTGCTCTCTTTTCAGATGCCACCCTCAAACTGTAGCTGGAATTGCCCTTTCCCCCTTGAGGTGCCTTTGCCAGGTTTGTTGCATTTGATCACAAGCAACAGAGAGAGCAATTAAGACACGCTGTAAAAAGCCACGTATGGTACACACTCTTACAAGAGACTCAGAGGCTGGCTGATCCCCAGGATCTGCTGGCCAGCTGACTGAAGCTACACAGTGAGCTGCAGGCTAGTGGGAGTCCCTGTTTCATGGGAAAGATGGAATACACCCGAGGAACAACACCCAAGGTTGGCCTGTAGCCTCCAAACACACACATACACATGGATGCATGCATACATGCAGAGTGTACCCACACACGCACTCAAGTACACACATGGAATGCTGCCGAATGTCTCTGAGTTACTGCATAGTCAACGCAAAATAGGACCTGTTTGCTGGAGAGTCATTTTAAGGGTCTACTTTTGTAAAATGGAGGGGGGGTATTTACTGAGGGTTTTGTGTGTGTAGAATAAAGAAGGGGTTGTCTATGCAGTAACCATTGTGAAACACTCACAGCCAATCCCCATAACGCAACGTGCTAACATTTACAGAAGCAGTTGTGATTAAGTGGGAAACAAGCTACTGAAAAAAAAAAAAATCTACACAAAAAAAAAAAAAAAAAATCAGCCAAGTGAGATCAAGAGACCATAAAGTAAACAATCTATAGAGAACAAAATGTAATTTATTTCCTGGGGGAACCCATTTAAACCGACAGCAGCCACAGCAACTCTGTTCACAGAATCCATCCCTACCCACTGTAGCCTAGTGCAGCAGTCAGCGAATTTGTGGATGGAGAAATCGGCGGACTTGACTGACAGAATCTTCTGATTATATACCCCCGATGGTGGCCTCAGAGATGGGTGGTCCCTTTCCGAGAAGAGAGAGGTGTTACTTACTTCCCTCACTGATGGCTGCTGTAACCAGCCATCTCTGATGAACTTCTGTAACCCAGGCGAGCCTGTCACTCAGGCAAAGCAGAGACAGGAGAATGACTCGAGTTTCACCTGTGCTGGTTTCTCTGCTGCCAAATCGTTGCCCCGGCAAAGCCCAGGCTCCATCTAAGGACTGCTCTTAAATGATCTGTCGCAGAAAGTTAGATCTGGCCCCAGGGCAGGGACCCAGCCAGCACACCTGTGCTTCAGAATAGGAAACATCTTTTCAGGCCTGGGTATTGAAAGTGCCAGATAGCTAGGAGGGATCTGATGGGGTCCCTGGGGATGGGGGCCTTTGTCTAACATGCTAAGACCTGGATGTGAGCACTTGAGGGCAGCGTGGGCAGGTGCGGTGGCTGGAGATCAGTTTTCCTCCCCGCCTGTCTGGACCACTCCTGGAGTTCCTAATTCAGGGCAACAGAGAAAAGATGTCTGTCTTCCTCATAGAACCTTCCAGCAGTCTGGCTACTTTCACTGGGACCTGGCCTACAACACAGAAAGGTGTACTGGCAGGCCGTGGGAGCGGTTGGCACCCCTCCTTCCCAATGCAGCCTGGCACTGGGCCACCCGGGGAAGACTCCAACCCGGTTCCTTTCTTCATGAGCCTTGAGCTCTCACTTGTGTAATCTGGACGGGAAAAGTTTCCAGGTGGCCGATGAACGCTCCCTCTCTGCTTCTGTTGCTGTGTGTCTCCTGTAGCCCA